>JARYHS010007599.1:0-24998 GCA_031002005.1 Vandiemenella viatica
GTCTTGTAAATCATAAAACTCTTTGAAAGTCGTTGCTAATGAGATGCAGTACTCTTTATCCATTACTTTTGAATAGTTTAAGTTAAAACTTATAAGCAAGGAACAAGTGAGTGTGAGCGAGATATTTTATAATTTTTTCATGTTTATTAAAGTTCATAAAGTAATTACTTATATTTTTTTCCAAAAATCATCCACCATCCTGCGTGCAAATTTGCAGCCAATTTTGTTGAAGTAATGCAATTAATTAACAGAAGTTGGAACGTACAAGTTACAAAAGTTAGTCAGTGCTGTTGGAGCTCCTGTTGCAAACCTTGTCACGACTGAGCGCATCAGGGCGCACAGGCAGAAAAATATGCCTGGGGAAGCAATCTGACAATTTGTCGCGATGCGGCCCGCCCCGCCCTGATGCGACCCACCTGTGGTGTGCGTTACCCTATTAGAATCAGTGTAAGCAATTGCTGATGCATTTCTGCAATACAGCACGGCCTGCCCTAGTGTGCGCGTACCTTTACTGGGATAATATCAGGACCCAGCGCTTTCATGCACTTAAGGAGCAATACTTACATTCTTCGTTCATACCAAATCTATATCTAATTCCATATGATGTGGAAAAATGGATATGTTTTCCATATTTTTGTTAGTGAATGAATTTTTAAGTTTTGTGTTAAATATACGGTAGCCTTGTCATGACTTTTGTCAACTTCACGACCGTCTTTAATTAGTACTGTTACTGGCAGGTTGTTGTCAACACAGCTGACTTTCTTTTATGTACAATCAAAATTTCTAATGTTTCCTTGAGCCTTTTAGAAAGTGAATTGCAATGGAAGCCATTAAATGTTTCGCGCATGGCTTTTTTAACATGTCCTCCTATCTCATCTTACTTCGCTACAGTATATCATCCTTGAATGTGCATGAATCCTCCTTTGCTTTTTGAGTAACCTTTTACTCCATGGGTGTTTGTCTGTTATACCACATCTCTTCAATGGTGCCTCTTGTTACTTTGAGGGTAAGATAATTATCTTTCAGGTATGTTCTAAAAACCATCCTTTGAGGCCTTTTTGAAACTGTAAACTATCCTTTCTTTTGCACTCAGTTACTAATTTTACTGTAGCAGTTACTGCTTTGTGATTACTTATTCCTGTGTTGGTAGAAATGTCTGTGAATAATTTATGCCTGTGTGTAACGAGAATATCTAAAATGTTTCCACTACTCTTATCGTTTTCATTTTGGTTCAGTGATGAGCTGCTCAAGATGATGCTCTGAGAACAGATCAAGAATGACTTCAAAAGCTGTTTTATGCCTGACACCAGTAATGCAGTATTACTGCACTATCCAGAAATTGATGAACTACATTATTTATTTAACTATTATAGGGACATTTGGTGTACATTTGTACAACTTTACATCATAACAATGAATGTTGTACATTGTTTATATATCCTACTAAACAAACTGATAAAGACTAAATGACTGATGATCTACTATTACTAGAATTATTAACATTTACAATTTAATGATACAGTATACCAAGTTTAAAAATTACTGATTAAAATTTTGTGATACTTATTCATTCATATCTCAAGATACAAGAATGTAAAAATGTGTCTCGGTTAAATGGTTAACAATAGTATGACAGTTAGCAAGCTTCCACATTCTCGTTAAGGGATTATTTTCACTATACATATGTTTATATTTCATTAGGGCAAATGTTTGATGTGTTATTCTTTGGGGGTACTTTGAATCTTAAACTACCTAGTAAATCTGAACAGTCTGTTACCATAGCACAAATTCAATAAGAATTTAAAATCATTATGTTTGTAAAATCATTGTAGTGAGGGTATTTTTAAGATGGATGCAATGTGGCTGTACATGTGATCACAACACGGGTCTTGAAAACCTGTTCTAAATGCCATGTATCCAAAAAATTAATGCTGAACGGTTTCTATTCTCTTAGTTAGTAATAATGTGTATGGTGACAAGATTATTGATGTATATACTAATGTTGACTTCAATGGATAGATAAATTATTCAAAGTGCTTCAGTGGAATGGATTTCGCAAGTTCTTATGACAAACTTAGTTGTAATGATTTGATTACAATTCTATCCACATGTTCACGGAAACTCATTTTACTATCATATATTGCTCCTACATTATTAACTGAGAACACCTACTCCTACTCAATACCTCTTATTGAATATTTTAATAAAATTTTATTACTGGCTTGTGTAAGTGAAATATGTTTGCATTTTATTGAATTTAACCTTAAGTGATTATCGATATACCAGTTATTAAGAGCAGTGCCACTTCTGAAGATCATATGTATCATTAATTGATTCTTTACTTTTAAAAATGTGTAGGTCATGGGCAAAAGATAAAAACTTAACATTTTTCATAATTTTGTATATATCATTTATAAATATGATGAACTCAAGTGGATGGTAACCCTGTGTGTTGGAACACTTTATGGCATCGAGTACTTTTCTTTTGATACCGATATTTTTATTCTCGATACCTTTCATACGGTACTCTTACAAATATCAATGGCTGTGACGAGTGAAAAACATACATAATGATTGCCTAAAAGCTGTTTCCTTTTTCCTAGTATCATCTTTTTACTCATACTTACTGTATGGCAGGTATCGATACCAAAATTATGGTGGAAAAATTAGTGGCATTACTACAATGTTGCCACTCAAAGAAAAAGTGTAAATATAATTCAACAGACATGACTGTACGATGTATGCCCCCAAGACATTTTTATTTTAAAAAGGAAAGAAGGGGTCTCGAACCCTCGACTCAAAAACTTGGGGGTTAGATTACATTATCATTGTTTGTCAATGTTGTCGCTTGTTTAGTTATGAAGTTTGCGCTAAGAACAGATTCTAACACACTGAAGATGATAATTTAAATGCAGTGTCCTGCTTGCTAGATCCTAGATTCAAAAACATCCGCTTCCATGATGCCACTGCTAGAACTAAGGTATTAATTACTATAAGGTATATAGCAGCAGTAAATCCTCATGTCACCTCCTTTAGTGATCCAGATAGTGATTCTTTTATTGATGCACTATGTGTGTTAATTTTTGGAGTCATCACAAGACCTTGGCATATACAAAACAAAATGGCAAAAGTCAAACTTCAGGCTCCTCTTTATGGTCCATTGGCTAATGAAAAGGATAAAATGATTCTTTATTTGGCAGCACCAATGTCACCATTGTATGGAAACTTTGGAGCAGTGAAAAGATATGAAAGTAGTAATCTCTTACTTCTGTAAGTTAGCCCATGAATACCTGACAGTTCCAGCAATGACAGACCCTGCTGAATGTTTATTTTCAAAAGCAAACAGAACAGTGTCCAAGACAAACAAATTGTCATAAAAACATTTGTTTAAATTCTTGTTTTCAACTGACTGAATGGAAGAAGAGTGGAAAGTGTAAGACTTAAGCTACTTAATTCCACAATTTATAACTAAAATAAAAATTGAATCTGACTAAGTTTAACCTTGTTTTAATTTCTTATACATTTTTAGACATATTAAGAATACAAAAATGAACATGATTTATTGCTGCAAATTTCATCATAAAAATACTGGCCAATTCAGTACAAAAATTAAAAAGGATTAAAATTTGAAATTAAGGCCCAGATGGAGGCCTTTAACCTTAAATAAAAATATAAATAAAAGAAAATATCAATCACAGTGAATGATTTTAAAAATATTATTTCATCGGTACTCTTCTTTTGATACCTCAAGTTATCAATACTTTCTTTCAATACTTTCGGGAGTATGATACTTTTTCTTTCCGATACTACCCATGAGTACAGTATTGATACTTTTATTTGATACCGTGTCCTTACCTGTGGGACATCAGATAAAACTGAAATTTATATTTCGCTATTTGAACTCTCTTAAGTAATTTTCAACCCAGTTTAGGAGGGATCCCACAATCCTAAATGATTTAAGTCTGAAGGCAAGTAGTTTATGATTGACCGAATTAAAAGCATTACTGAATTCAGTATATATAGTCAACTTGAGTTCCATTTTCTGTGGAGGATAAAATATATTGTAACACATTAAGTTTGTTGGGATATTTCTTCCATTCATGAAGCCAAATTTGTTAGGTGATAAGTGTGGAGGCACAGTCTTTTTTAGTTCTTTTGTAATGATGGATTCCAGCAGCTTTGGAATTACATTTAAATTAGAAATAGGTCTATAGTTTCTAATATCACTTTTGGGGCCTAATTTGTATACATTAATAATAAATGCTGATTTCCATTCCCTTTGGGACTATATATTCACCAAGAGATCTCTCAAATAATAATGTTAATATTGAAGCAACTATATATTTGCAGTCCTTTAGCAAAATAGGTGGTATATCATCAGGACCTACACTTTTGTTATCATCTAGTTTTTCAGTTTATGAGAAAATTTCTGAATTGGAAATACATACTTAATTTATGATAAAATTAGTTTGATCCTCTAAATTTATATTAATAGTATGAGAGGGTTTGTAAAAGCTTTTAAAGTACTCGGCAAATGCATTAGCTATAATCATTTAATTCTCTATTTCTTTGCAGAAGGTATTTAGTCTCTTATGGCTAAAGTTTTGCATTTATTTCTCAGATTAGAAAATTGAGAGTAATTATTTCCTGTTTGCTTATATAAAGTATGTGCTCTCTGTTTCTTGATGATAGTGGTTCTGAGTTCGTTAGAATACCATCTCAGGAATTTTGATCTAAAGATTTGCTTTCTTGGTACATAAAATTTTATGCACTTATTTATACAATAATAGAATGTACTGACCCAATCTTCAAATGAGTATCCATTCCAGTCATTATTTGCTATGAAATTTCACAATTCTAATGTTATTTTGGATAATATGTTTTACTAAAATTGTATATCCAGTTAGCATAATGCATAGAGGAGTTGTCACACTTAATCTGTGTACTCTAAAGATAAAGATGGATGATATGCATCAGAAAATACAACACATTCACTAGCTATAGATCAATTCATATCAACAAAGCTTGAGAATATTAGGTCAAGTGTTACACCAAAAATATTAGTTTTGTTATTGATTTGGAAAAGATATAGTAACAAGGTTGTATCTGATAATTTCTTTGCTAAGGTTTTTTCCTCAAAGAGTCATTTTTGCAGCGTAGAATAGATAGCTACTACCATCATTACTGTGTTTCCAATTTGAGGTGGATACTTAAGATTCATGTCTTTGACAGCCCTGCAGTATGAAATCATAGTACTTTGTTGTTTGTGGAGGAATGTATGCAGCTCCTATGATTAATCTATATTTTCTACCTAAGATTTAAATAAATAAATGCTCTACATCAGTCATTACTTCTAATTGATATTTATCCTTACTAGCTATTAGAACACCACCACCTCAAGAGAATGTACTATTGTTTTTATTTCTAAAGATAACATCATTTTTAAGATTCAACTATACATTATATATATTAGGGCCAAGCCATGTGTCAGTTAACACAATGTCATACTCATTCAAAATGTAATTTGATTTTTAAATTTCCCTTAGTTTAGTTTTCAGTCCATGCAAATTTTGATAGTAACATTTTATGCATTTCATACAATTACATTTTTTTAATGTTTATTGTTTTTCATTACATCAACTCTTTTAAGTTGTCCATTAACATGTTTAATAGTCTCTACTACTTTATCTTTATTCAGGGATGTCTATTTGTTTATGTAGCTTGTTTAACTAAGTTCTCTGCATTGGTGCATTTTTATCGGGCCACAACATCTGTGTTTATTTTTCGAAACGGATAGAACAATCTCCTGGTCATTCAGTACCACTTTAACTGGTTGAAGTCGCCCCTGTAATTTTCAGTACATTTTCCTAATTGAAAACATTTTAAAGTTTTACCTCACCTGACATCTCCAAAAAATTAAAAATTTCTGATACTGATTTTTTATCCAATTCAATTTTCTCAGTAAACGAATTAGAATCAGTCTTCCTCACATTGAATAAAATTAAATTCCTTTTTTGTATTGCTCTATCAGCCATTTCATCATAAATTGAAGATTGTCCATTAATGATATCACTCTTGTCATTTATACTTTGTGACCTACTATTGCATGATTTGAGTTTTTGAATCTTATCACATCAGTCACATCATCTGACAGCTTTGTAATTTGTGTCAATACCTGTGGAAGCAATGTTAATCCATTTTGACAGTCATTTCAAAAGAATTTCAAATAATGTTTTTTAAGTTCTAAACACCTAACCTTAGATGCAATTAGTTCCCTACAATCCACATGGATAGTTTGATTGCAACTATCACGTTTAAAGTACTGGCAACTATCCCGTTTAAAGTACTTTCCAAGATCTTCTTCTTACAAGGAATTACAAGCCAAACAGATCTAAGCTAAGATACAACTGTTCGATTTAGCTTTGAAGCACTACACAGTGAATTATTAAAAACACATGTGCACTCGCACAACATTTAATCAATAAACACTTTTTTTTTATTTGAACATAATACATTATTGAAAATGGTGTGGATAATATTTTGTTACCATTTACTCAACGTTAGAAGAATGTCATATCTAATATTCTACCTTAAAACACATTCATTCACGGAGCATCTTTGTGTATCAGTGTGCGCAGCAGCCGTATTCTTGAAATATGACATATGTTGTATGCCACATGAGCTTATAAAGGTAATAATATTTCGTCACAACATTAAAACAGAAATGATTAACACCAATATATAAGAGCCAACTATGTAATAGTGTGACACAAAGTGAAAAGATGGAGAAACTCAAGAATTGTAAAAACCAAAGTTTACATTCCCAGAATACAACAATGCAACAGTGACTAGTTAATTTACACTATCCCTTAAGGCCTTGACAATAGTTACATCTGCCATCTGGTGGACGATAGAAGGAGCCTATCACAAGATTTTTCATGGCTATTCCATATGATTTCACATATCGCATCGCTGTCTATTTCATTACATTGGAGGTATTTACTAAGCAATAGATACACCACCTTCAAGGAAGTGTTATCTATCCTTATCGAAAACATTCATGCTGTGTGAGTGGAGACTTTCCTGGCATTCTGATTCAATGTAAGCTTCACGGATGTTCAGCTGGATAGCATCGTATAAAAACAATGTTTCGACAGCTGGCTCTGCAGTCTTCATCAGGTGCAGATAGCTTCAGATGTGGTAGGCTACGAGTCACTGCATAGACTGGCTTAGTAGAAGTCGTTAATTTGACAAATAGCAGCACAAATACACACACGCACTAGCAGCTCGGCAAAGAGTGGATCCCATCTGTTGGCAGTTGCCTACTGCACCAGTCCAATCATCAGCATCTGTGTTGAATCAGGCAAGCCGCCACTTTCCATCCGCTGTGTCTCCTCATCGTGCGACACTACTTGAACATTGCCACAACACCTGGCAGACCTGTGTACAACGTAGTTATTCGTCCAAATTACAGACGGCTATATACCAACCACCTAGGAGCAACCAAACCGTTTAGCTTCCATACAAGGGCTATTTTAGAAGAGAATGGGTTTGAGCTGCCCTCTTTTTATCATCAGGGTTCGAGGAAATCTCATTCCTTACTTTCAAAGAGGCCCAGAACGATTTTAGAACAGTCAAGGTACAACAAGCTGTTTATTGCTGAGAGTGTTTTTATTAGAATTTTTAATGATGTTTTAAACCAGCATCACGATTTTACCCCAATATATACGGATGTGTCTAAGCAGACTGTTGGAGTAGGATGCTCCATAGTGTTCCCTTGAGCGACTTACATGTACAAGCTTAATAGCATTTGCAGCGTATAAACTGCAGAGTGTTAACGCATTGTTAAAGTCGCTCCAGCATATGAAAGTAAGTTGCAGTATGATGTAAATCATATGCTGTGATTCCCTCAGCTGGATTCAGGCTTTAGGCAGTATGTACCCAGCAGATCGTCTTGTCCAAGATATACAGGACGTCCTCTGATCCCTACAATCCTTAGGAAAGGAGGTCGTATTCTGCGGGGAATCGAGCCATGTGGGAATCGGAGAATGAGGCACCTGATGAAGCTGCCAAGTTAGCCTGTAACAAGGTCTGAATTGACTTTGATCCAGTCTCAAAGTCTGACCTTGCCTCAGCAGCGAAAAGATTTGTTTTTGACGTTTGGCAAAGGGAGTGGCTGACCGAGCGTGGTGGTGTAACGGTTAGCGTTCTGGCCTCGCATTCAGGACGACGCCGGTTCGAATCCCCGTCCGGGCATCCAGATTTGGGTTTTCCATGGTTTCCCAAATCACTCCAGGCAAATGCTGGGATGCTTCCTTCAACTGGCCATGGCCGAATTCCTTCCCATTCCTTGTTCCCCATCCTTTCCCGTCTCTGAAGACCTCGCTGTTAAGAGACTTTAAGCAGTTAAAAAAAAAAAAGGTAGTGGCTGGAGGTAGAGCATATTAAGCTCCGGCTGGTCAAACCGACCATTCAGCTGTGACCGAGCGTGGTGGTGTAACGGATAGCGTTCTGGCCTCGCATTCGGGAGGACGGCGGTTCGAATCCCCGTCCGGGCATCCAGATTTGGGTTTTCCATGGTTTCCCCAAATCACTCCAGGTGAATGCCGGGATGCTTCCTTCAAAAGGCCATGGCCGAATTCCTTCCCATTCCTTGCCCCCATCCTTTCCCGTCTCTAAAGACCACGTTGTTAAAAAGGGACGTTAAACTGTTTTAAAAAAAAAAAAAAACCTTTCAGCTGTGGAGCAGCTCCTTCCAGCATGCAAGGATGGATGAGGTTCTCCTTATTCGCCTCCGTATAGGGCACTGCCCTCTGATGCAAAGCTTCCTTCTCCACTGGGAGGACCCACCCAAATGTGATGCTTGTGGCATTCCTTTGTCGGTGCACCACATTTTAACAGATTGTGTTTTATTTTTGGATTTAAAGGCAGATGTTGGCCTAACCAATGATGTGTCTCTTATTTTAAATAATGACGCTAGTAATGTGGCTAAAGTTTAAAAAAATTTTGTACTGGCTGGTCTTATCCTGAAAGTTGTGGGAAGGCCGGCCTAAGCTTTTAAGGTGGACGAGTGGTTGTTTTACAGCCACTTGTCCATGTACATGGTTATTGTTTTTACCACCTGTTTTAAGCTTTTAAATCTGGCTGGCCTCTTTACAGCCAACCAGATATGGTTTGTAAAGTCTGTAGTTTTAATGGCCCCTTTATAGCCAACATTGTAGTATTTTATTTAACTTTGGTGTTGGTATAGGCGACCCCTCTACAGTCGGCCATGCAGACGATATTATTATAACTTTTAAGCCACATTGCTAAGCCGGTTGGTGTAAGGGTGCTAATGACCCGTCGTCAATGTGCTGTTAAGTCTCAATAATAACAACAACAGCAAAACCGGAAGGCCAGGTAGCTGTCTACTGATGCTTGTAGAGCCAACCAATCCATGCACAACAGAAACCTGATGAATAGTACACCCCATCTGCTGGCTGTTGCTGGGCCATCCAATCAGTGCATGGCACAACTGGAGCACATGATCCACCTACTGGGTGTATCGATGTTACAGCCTGCATATGGACCCGTGACAGGTAGCCGAGACCTGTCTACTGATGCTTGCAGAGTCTATGCACAGCAGAAGCTTGGATGATATGATCGGATATGCTGGATGGTCTGTTCTGAATGGTCGTAAGCTCTTGCTTAACAGATGGTCAGCAGTGAATTTAATTTGAACATTGCCATAGCTCACAACATTTTAATCCAAGACTTGGAGATTTGAAAAGTGTGTGCAAAGATGATGTCCTAAAACTACTACTTATGATGCTATACCCAAATCTGGGTGTAAGCGGTTACCATAGAGAATGTACCTCCACCATGGGAACTCTTTGACAAAATGAACTGGGGTGGTTTCCCATTGCCTTCACCAGTGTGTGATTATATGTGTTGTCGTAGGTGTGGATGGCTGTGATTGTGTGTGTGTGTGTGTGTGTGTGTGTGTGTGTGTGTGTGTGTGTGTGTGTGTGTGTGTGTGTTCAGTATAGAGTGATGTTTGTGTTGTATAAATGAGAGATGAAGAAGGGAGAGGTTGAAACTGATGCCAGCCCATTCAGGCCTAATCTTCTGAAAGACAGCAAAGGGGCTGCCAGCATTAAATTGACGGATGATTTACCATCGGCAGCATCATATGCCTTAACTCTAAATGCACTGCAGAGATGTTTGAGATTTAACCTTTGATTTTGGTGCACAATCTGGTGATTAGGAATTGTGAACCACCATCTCTCCCACCCTGCCGGCCAAGTCCCAATGAAGATATTTTCCACCACCAGGAATTGAACCAGCTAACCCCTTGCCAGCTCCGGACACCATCACAGTACCGTAGCCAACTATGCCAATGGGGTGAGCCCAAAAACCTCACACCCAAGCAAAAAGAACATTTGGCAACCGTGTGTTTGGATCTTATGGAGCATGTTCAAACAAATGGCATTTTTTCAGTAATGTGATCAGAAGTAATGAATCCTGGATCTGCGAGTACAACCAGAGACAAAGGGCAGAGTTGGCGGCAGCAGATCACATCTGAAGAAAGCAAGGATAATCAAATCCAGTATCAAAAAATGCTGATTTGCGGTGTTCGAGGAGTTATTCACAAGGAGTTCATGCCTCCAGGATAAACTGTCAGTCAGCAGTTCTGCTGGGAATGCCACAAGAGATTGAGGAGAAGGGTTCATTGAGTGAGGTCAACCATCGCGGAGAGATGGATGCCACATCATGACAATGCGCCATTTCACAAAACACGCGCTGTTACACAATTTTTGGCACAAAAGGCATTTCTATGACATCTCAGCCTCCATACTCCCCTGATTTGTCCCCTTGTAACTTTTTTTCATTTTCCAAATTGTAAAGTCATCTCAAAGGATATCAACTGGAAGAAATCTGTAGTTTCAACCAACTGAAAGTGATACAGCTCACCAGCTTCCAGCAGTGTTATCAGGAATGGAATCAATGTCCCCAATACTGTGTAACCCCCCCTATAAGGAACTATGTTGAATTTTAAATAAGAAGTAAATATACAGTTTCATTGGAAACAATTTCATTTCTTATTAAGTAGACCTTGTACATTCCACAAACAGAATAATGAAACACTTTTGCACAAAGTTTGTGATTCACAGATTGTGACACAATTTCTATCCCTTAGATCATCCATAATGACCTTGACCACTTGCATGACATTAATCTTCAGCCAAAAAATTTTAATGTTAAATGCACCCTGGTAGGATGTAACTATACAGATCTGATTAAATCATATATGGACTCAGTATTTTATCATACCATTTTTTTCAATAACGTGATGAGAGGTGATGAATCCTGGAGTACGACCCAGAGACAAAGGACAGAACCAGTGATGGCAGATCCCCTCCTCACCTTGTCGGAAGTATTAGAGGGAAAGTAGCTGATTTCCACACTGTCGATATAATACTAGGAACCGAGAGTTGGTTGATGCCAGAGGTTGAATCTAGCGAAGTACTTGGCCCTCATATCTGTTTTTCGGAAAGACAGAACTGTCTTAATGGGCGGGGGTGTGTTCGTGGCCATTAATGAAATTGTTAATTGCTCTATAGTAAATGAAATGGGAAATTTTTGCAAGTTAATATGGGTCAAGGTAAAAATTGACAAAAATTTGACATTCATAATAGGATCATTTTATCGACTTCCAGATTCTGACTTGGCTAACGCGGAATACTTCAGACAGTCACTTATTCGAGGACATATGGATTGTGGGTGGTTATTTTAACCTACTGTCAGTTAAGTGGGACAGATGCACCTTGAGGTCGGGCTGAAGAGGTAGGTTAGTAACCGAAATGTTCCTAGAATCATTTGCAGAAAGTTGAACAGATGGTCGAAGAGCCAACGCGATGCGACAAAGATTCCTCGTCCATTTTGGATGTTTTTCTTTAAGCAATCGTGATAGTGTAGATACAGTTTGTATAGAAGACAGTATGAGTGATCACACGTTGGTTGTGGTAACTTTAAAACCTATTCTGAATTTGAAACATAACAAAGACAAACTCTTATATTGCTTCAATAAGGCAAATGATGCTGGGATGTTTTACTCACTTGGCAAAAAAAAATTTGAAACATACGCGCTAAATACAAATGTTGAGGAACTTTGGTCTAATTTAAAAGAAATATTAGGGACCGCTTTAAATCAATTTGTTCCAAAGAAGTTTATTAAGGTTAGTAAGAACTTTCCTTTGTTCAATTGGGTAGTGAAACGTTTGCTCAAAAGGCAAAGGCATTTAAATGCCACGGTGAAGAAATTGGGGGGACTCATCTAATCACACTAAATTAGTCCATTTGCGAGCAGAAGTGCGTAAGGCAATGTGTGATGCATTTAAAGAATTCCAAGTCAGGAATATATCTGAAGATTTGATTACTAATCCAAAAAAGTTCTTGTCATATATCAAAGTAATTAGAGGCTCTCATAAGGTTATACCTTCACTGATTAAGGAAAATGGGGAATTATCAGAAACTAGCATAGAGAAAGCAGAAATTTTGAATAATATATTTAAAAAAGCTTTCACAACAGAAAACATAGAGGAGATTCCAATATTTAACAATCGTACCAACGAAATTGTGAAAGATCTCGTTCTTTATGTCGAGGGAATAACTAAACTGCTTATGAATGTAAACATCAATAAGGCTCTGGGACCAGACGACATTTCTACAAGATTCTACTCTAGGTACACAAAGGAAATTGCACCATATTAAATGAAATTATATACCGCCTCCTTGGATCAAGGAAAAATACCAGCAGAATCGAAGACCGCCATCATAAGTCCAGTGTTTTAAAATGGGAATGTTCAAAATCACAGGCAGATCTCATTAACCTCAATATTTTGCAAGATTTTAGAACACAACATCTATTCAAATGTCCTGCAGTTTTTTGATGAAGGTGAGCTTTTAAACTCAAATCAACATGGATTCAGAAAAGGCAGAAGCTGTGAAACGCAACATGACTTGTGACATATTATAGATAAGCAATCCCAATCTATAACATTAGTAAAAAGCTTTACACACTGTGCCTCACACTAGGTTACTTAGGAAATTTCGTGGTTATGGCATATCTAGGCAAATATGCGACTGGGTTGCAGACTTTCTGAAGGGCAGAACACAGTGTGTAGTTCTCGACTGAGAACGTTCATCACTAACCGAATTGAGGTACGGGGTTCCTCAGGGAAGTTTTGGGGGCCTCTGTTGTTACTCATATACATAAATGATTTGTGCGACATTATTTATCATGAAATCAAAAACTAGGATGACTGCGCTTTGTTACAAGACGATATTATGAAAATAATTGTGTCGTATAAAGACTGGCAGTTGGAGTTAAATGCTAAAAAGTGCCAAGTCATGCGTGTGAGTAAATGTGACACCATTTGGCTGTGAATATACACTTAATGGTACTGTCCTTAGAATGGTAGATTCCACTAAATTCCTAGGGGTAATAATTTGTCGTTGAATGAGCATATCAAGAAGGTAATTCGGAATGCAAATCGTATGCTCCAATTTCTAGGTCATAATTGAAAACAGTGTGCACTGGATGTTAGATCGATTGCGTAAAAGGCACTAGTGCGTCCTCACTTAGAATATTGTTGTTCTGTATGGGGTTCCCATCAAAAGGGGTTAATGGAGGCATTGGAGAAGGTCCAAAGATGAGTCATTCAATTCATGATGGGTATATATAGTTGGAGGGAAAGCGTAAGTGCAAAGTTGAAGGAGTTAAGCTGGTAAGATCTGGAACATCGAAGGCGTTGCTCCCAACAGAAGCTAATTGAAAATTTCGGAATGACTTATTTCAGAATGATAGCAAACAAATGTTACTACCAGCCACATTCATATCTAGGAATGACCGCAATATAAGATAAGAGAAATCAGGGCCAGAACTCTACTCATTTTTTCCACGAGCGAATAGGGAATGTAATAGAAAGGATTTACCAGGTGAGTTAATTTAAAATCCGACGGGAGTAGCTCTCTATAAATCGCTCCGGCCATCCTGATCTGGGATTTCCATAGTTTTCCCAGATCACTCCAGGCAAATGCCGGGATGGTTCCTCACAATAGCCCCCTCTTGCAATAACCTGTATATCCCTTCCAAACTATTACACTTTCGGATAGGTGCAATACACCCTCCGCCACACACTTTTAGTGAATCGCAAAGAAATAATAATTAATATAACTATAGCTTCCATCCAGATGCCCGTAACTGACCACCTGAAAGCGAAACAGTTCACCAACTTCCAGCACTGCTATCAGGAATGAAAGCAATGTCTCCAATGCGGTGTAGCCACCCAAGGGAACTATGTTTCATTGAATTTACTGGTTGTTGTCTTCTAACTGTTTTGTGGTGATTGAACATTGATTACATGCTTTTATTTCGCCTTATTAACAGCGAATTCTTTACTATTTATATTTTAGTACACTTTCAGTGTATCTAAAGTTCTTCAACTAGCAAAATTTGAATTTCAGTAGCATTTTATTTATATCATGAGTGTAAAATTACTGAACAATGTTTGTCAGTACAACTTTTTTACTTTCCAGAGGGAACCACAACAATGCATCTTAAAGTGGTGAGAGTATCCCCTGATCCACCACCTGTGTATGATCACCATGTACCAATATTTGTTCTTGATAAGAACATGTTCCATGAAGAGCAGTGGGATCTAACATCACAACAGGTAACCTAGAATGCATCAAACTATTTTGGCAAAATGTTTGTACCTTTGTGTAAATTGAAATAGCATCAAAATAATTAAAGTGAAGATACGTGTTAACTTGGTTGGTAAGCTGTTGAGCACATTAGTTTTACCATTACATATTATAAAAACAGCGACATCTCATGTTAATGCTTTCACTTTAATGAAGTACAACATGAAATTTAGTATTAATACCTTGATCATAATAAATTCCCCTGCATTTCCTCCTTTTTTTAAAAAAATATTCTTTTCTTTAACTAACATATACTTGAGAGGTACCCAGATTTAGAGAAATTTTCTATTTACCTCTTAGCATAAAAATTTAGTTTAATTTTTAATGTAAGCTTAGAAACATTGTTAATATGGAAAGGAAAGTCAAACCATAACTTTTCAGAGTTGAAGGCAAGGAGGGCTTTGATGAAAAGAAAACACCCTACACAAATACAGTGTTTCATGTCAGGCTTTTACTCAGGTCAATAGAAATTTCTGCACATGGCTAAAGCAAGTTTTCCTGCAGTGAAACCAAACACATAAGTGGCTTATTGTTTACTATTTGGTTCATAGTAGTAGTAGTAGTAGTAGGGGGGGAAGTCAATAATAATAATAATAATTTAAAAAAATTGTTATATTAGGAAATAAAAAAATAAAATAAACAAACAAGTGATGGGTTTACTAGGAGTTGCATAATTTTTTTAGCTCTCTTTTATTTTAGACTGTTCCGATACACGATTAGAGTCAGTTTTATCACTTATAGCTGACATGAACTAGTAAAATATTTTGTTTCTTGTGGGTGCACTTCTTTCTGAGCCCTGTACACTATAACAATGTTGTAATGGTCTGTCTTTATGTAGTGAGGTATTTTTGAGCAATGCTAGAATACAAAAATAGAAATCTATTCGATTGCCAGTGTAATTTCTTTGTTTTAAACCTGGTCCTTAGAATATTTTTACTTAATAGGATTATTTCCCTCTTAACAATAACAGAGTTTAATATGAAATAACTTAATCTGAAGTCATGATGATAATAGTTTATTGAACAGTTCAAAAGTGTTGCTTTTAACCACACCAACTGAATGAAACATTTTCAAACTTCATTATAATACCTAGAGATTGTAAGTCCATAATAGGTATGCGTTAGACATAGTGTTCACAAATCAATCACACATAATAAATAACTTCTTCAGTTATGTGTTTTCTGTAACTACTTCCAGTGCGATAGTACTGGATTCAAATATTCAGAATAAAATTAGTTTGCTCCAGTGGAAATATTTCTGTTAATGTCTTAGTAATGCTTTAAAGAACACAACTTTCGTCTCTGAATTTCTCCTCAAATCTTGTCCTATTACTCCTATAAAAACTCTGAAATGAAGGCAACCCAAAACAAATGAAAATCCCGCCTCTAAAGACCTCGATGTTAAGAGACATTAAGCAGTTAAAAACAAATGAAAATCCCCCACTCTGAGAGCTTATATCATTGTATTAAAAATTCAGTAGTTGTAAATAAAATCTTATCATTTTCTAGAACACTTTAAAAGTAATAAAGTTGTTCTTTTTTAGGTCTAAATCACTCTGAATTTAGCAAATTTGTTTCAGCTGGTAAAAACTATTACAGCATAAAATACTTCCACATAGGTTGGATTGGGAGAGAAGATTTGTTTGTGATTGAGAACTGGAGGGTATATGATGTTCAGAATTTGTTAATAGGTCCACGCACATGGTGTTTAGATCGATTGTAGTTTCATGTTGTAATCGGATTTTGAGAGCTCAGGAGGAGCTGGCATGGGTGGCAATTAGGTCTAGATGTTATGGAGTAAACTATTTTTCTGTGACCATTAATCCTAATGAATAACTGGTGCGTGGTAAGGCTGATGCTAGAAAAAGAGCATGGTGGGTGAGCTGTAATGTTCTGGCCTCACATTCGGGAGGACGTGTGTTCGAATCCCCATCCAAGCATCCAGATTTTGGTTTTCCATGGTTTTCCCAGATCACTTCAGGCGACTGTCGGGATGCTTCCTTTAAAAGGCCATAGCCAATTTCCTTCCCGTTCCTTGTCCCCAGCCCTTTCCTATCTCTAATGACCTCGACGTTGATGAGGCGTAAAGCCATAAGCAAAAAAAAAAAAAGCAAGAATATGCAGACAGGAGAGCTGGTATGTGTGGGCTGTGGGGCAGATGGTGTGACCTATGATGGAGTAGATTTCACCATTGGTGGGAGTGCAATAGGTTGTGATGGTTGGATATATTTGCAGTGGTAAATGGTAAAGAATTTTTGGCTGGTTCAGAAGAGTTACAGGATAGGTATTTGTGGAAAAGTATATATTTTGGGATGAGTGTGTCACCATTTATGATGCTTTTTGGTTTATTGCAAATGTATTTCTTGAGGTTATTAATCAGTCTATACTGTCACTCTATTGAAACTGGTCAAGACAGGAATACATTATAATTACCAGTCATGTCCATGGTACAAGCTGTGTTGGGATTAATGTCCTGGCATATAGAGTTTATTTAACAGTTTTACTTTAAAGTCACTCATCAGTTTCTGAACATAATGAAGTACCAAAATTTGAAGAGAATATGTTCAGGAATAGGTTCACTCAGTCACAAGTAAAACTAATGTCTTCACTCACAGTAATTGGGTGAGAAAGACAGTATTATGGTTGGTTTTAGGTTGTGCAAAGCAGTTTTATTGGTGTGATGGATTGGTTATGATACAGCATAACTAATTATGGACTGATTCAGAGTAATATCTCCATGATATTAGTGGTAGGGTGAGGTTGTGAGAGTACGGACTGATGGATTCTTAATTAGAACATACGTGTCTGATTTGGATAGTTAGTCTAAAGAGTGGAACCTTTTGTGTGGTGCTTTTTTGGTTTGATAGTTTCAGAGATGTGTAGATACTGATTATGTAATGTCTAAACCAAGGAAGTTAAATTGGGTGTGTTCTAGGATCATGTGGGGTTGGGGAATGGATTGTTGCTAAGTGCTAAGTGAATTTTGTAAATCAAGCAGGTGAGTATAAGACCTCATAATTTGTTAATTCTCTTAATTACATGCACTAAATTTCACATGGTCCTACTCCTACACCACCACCATCACCAGCAGACATTTCTCTGCTCCAAAATTGCCAGACTTGAGCCTCTGTCCACATAATACTCTTAAACTTTCAACACCCAGACTTTCGATAGCTGCCACCTGCATCTCACAAAGTGCTCCTTCCCTTAGTGTCTAGCCATCTAGGACTGATATATTTGTTTTGATAAAGGGTTCCTCACCCTATACTCCAACAATCTCAAAACAGGCACTAATATCCTGGAATTATCTCTCCAAATTGGTCTCTAAACAGCACTTATAGCCTGTACATCACACCAGTACGCCCATTGCACACAGCTCTAAACCAACCATTAACCTGTCTCTCTCACCCAGTTGTTTCTTGGCTCAGGATGCCTGAACCAAATTCTTTTTCATGACTATGATTTTGTAAGATCTTTTTGAAAAATGCGATACATTCTTTCCCATTATTCTTGGGACTAGGCATGACATCAGCTTCAGCAGAGCACCTATCCTGAAAAATATACTTTTCCACAAATACTTATCTATTAACTCCTCTAAACCTCCCCAAAACTCCTTACTGTGTAACATTTCAAAACTTGCAATATGCATGCAGCTACCACAACATACTACAATCTCACCAATAGTGAAACCAACCCTATCATAGTTCACACCATTTGCCCCACAACCCACCTCTAATATCAGCTCTCCTGTTGCTGTTGCCCAGATTCTTACATCAGCCTCAAAACACACTCTCACACACACTGCCCATCAGGATGAATTGTCATGGAAAAAGTTTACTCCTAAAATCTAGATCATTCAAGCCTCTGTGCATCTGTAATGATTTCAAATCTTTCAGAGCTCTATCTAATTCAGTCCTCAAAACAGGATCTTGTAAGTCATCAATGTCAACATCACCTTTTTCAGTACACTGCCCCATCACACAGTTTCTCTATGTATTCTTTCTTTCGGGTGGCCCTACCTTCTGAGCTTAAAACAGGTTTCCCATCAGTGTTTTTAATGTTTATACATCTATTCTTCATTTCTCCAAAATTTTGTTTGATCCTCCCATTGGCCACATCGGCTTTACCTACAACCATTTAATTGTCTACTTCCTTTCCACTTTTCTTCCAGCCACGTTTCTTTTGCTTTCTTGCATTTGCTGTTTATTTGATTTCTAGAATGTCTGTACTGCTCTCTTCCTGTTCCATCCTGAGCATTTCTGTGGCTTCTCTGATCCATCAACTCCAAAATTTCTTCTGTGATCTAAGGTTTTTGGCAGCTTCTTTCCTAAAGCTAATGTTTCTTTACCAGCTTTTATTATTTCATTCTTCAGTGCATTCCATTTTTCCTCGGCTGAATTCCTTTAAGAGTTATTTCTTAGACCCATGTCTACCATCTTTGTAAATTTTTCTCTTGTTATTTTGTTTCACAATTTGTTCACTTCTTGTTTCTTTATTCTCTTGATTTTTCTGCCTGCACTTTATAACTATCAGGTTGCGGTCAGAGTTTATGTCAGCTCCTGGGTATGCTTTACATTATAGAATTTAATTCCTGAATTTCTTTTTGATCATGATACAATGTAGCTGGTATTTACCTATATCCCCAGGAAATTTTCAGGTGTATATCCTTCATGCATGATTCTGAAATGTTTCCATGCTCATTACCTATCCCTAGACCAAAACTGCTTTCAGGTGTCTGTTGGCAACCAATTGGTAACACCTTATACTGGGAATCATTCAGTCACCAGAGCTTCGTTGGTGCAAAAAGGGTGCACTACATTAAGGAGAGGTTGACATTTGGTTGGCAGAGGCTTATATGGTCTCTCCCAAACGTTTAGCTTGCCTACTAGCACATTCTAGATACAAGACTCCCTTCAGATCACAATGTCCAGATAATACTTTCCTCTCTCCCATCCCAACCTGGCAAACCCAACACTTTATTTATTTTATTTAGACATTATTAAAAAGTTTCTGTGCTTTTTCCCTGTTTATTTTTGTGTACATATATATCTTTTTATTTTTTATTTACAGTGATATTGTTATTTTTGACTCCTTCCACCACCTCTGCTCTGAACCAAATGATCCACAATAAGCCATGTGTTTGGGCTTACCACTGGTTCATACATTGGCCTAGCTATTTTCCTCAATTTCTGTCTACATGAGTAAGGACTGGGCCCAAAATAGTGTCTTAATGTTTTTGTCATATTTTTTGGTTGACGTATCCCTCCTGCTTTCAACTTTGGTAAGTGATTTGGGTTTATTTTCTCTTTCCTTTCCATTGTTTAATATCATTACTAGCATTAGTTGTACTGTCAAACCTTCTAGCTATTGCCTGTGCTTGAATAACATTTAGTGTTGTGCCACTCTTAGCTTTTGGGGAGTTTTTTTTTTTCCATTCAGCTTCCAGCATACAATGTAATTGTAAATTAGTTATTTGGCAGTAATGTAGTCTAGCTTAAAAAAAAATATGCTTTTTGCTGAATCCTCCAGATTTCCAGCAATTGAGTTTTGTTTTTTTCTTACCAGTTGAGTTCCTATGTTTTACAGAAGCTTTATTTACAAGTTAGTTGCATACCCTACTGGTATTTTACCTTAGACCCTGTTCAAAGATGTACTAATACTTTAAAAACAAAGTTCTTGAACTTGCTTGTTTTAAAGTAGGTTCGAAATTTGGTTCTGCAAATTATATTATTCAAATCATCTGAGTAATCATTTCTTTTGGGATTCATCCAATTTATTGGTTTTCAGTAAAATTCAAATTTATTTCTGCATAATGTTTGCTTTTCTGTTGTGCCCTTTTGTGTGATTTATTTAACCAAATGTTTAGAAATTTATTTACGTATCTTTATTATGTTAAAAAACTAATGTATAATAGTTAGCAATTCTCACATTCCTGATTCATATTCATCAATAATTATGCTTTTCTATGTGTAGTTTCTGATAGCGATCCAAAATTCTTTTCGAGAGAATGTAAGAAAACAAATCAGTTCTCCATTATTTCTATTTTTTGTTTTCGTTGTTCCCAGCCACCATCTATGGTAAGAGTAGTGTTTTATTTCCCTATCCTTCCTTAGTTTATTTTTTCTATTATTTAAGGTACCAAAAGTCTATTTGTACATAAAATAGTAGAAACATGGTTTAATGAGCTGAATTTGTGTGTATGGTTTTTCCAGGACTATAGTGAAACCAACTAATTTACTTCACTTAATGTGTGAATAAAAGATCAGATTATGTATTGGTCATCCAGGATGGAAATTTTCACTAGTGATACTGCTATTTCGTGGAATTTTTTTTTTTAAGGAAAAAGGAAGATTTTTATATTATAGATATCAACAGTAACCTATAATCATTTATGCTATAATGAGAACACATGGTCTGCATTTTAAAACAGAAAAAAAATGTATGTTGAAGAGACTGGACTGAAAGGGTCCATGTTTGGAGAATGCACTATTGTTTAAGACTGCATTTGTTGGTTACATTGGCAACGTTTCAAGAAATATTGATTATGGCAAGTAGAATAAATAGACCAAAAAGAATAGTCTGACAGGTTAAACCAAAAAGATATTCAAATAAAAAGAACTTCCTGATGCCTTATAGGACTTTCTCTGTCAATGAAAGGAGTTTTACATGGCTGTAAAAATAATATGTTGGTCAACCATGAGAAAAATCTTGGAAATAGGACAGGGAAATAAATTCTTCCGGTAGATAGTGCCAAAAATGAACTCATCATGTCAACACAGCAGACAAAAGTAAGTCATCAACACACCAAGGAAGGTCTGTTTTGCATCCTTTCATACAGTGTTTGACTGATATATTTGAGATTTGTATATGTGTGAAATCGATTAACATGTAACTAAATTGGATAAACAACTAACTGATTGAATTTAGATGAAAAGAAATGAACTAACATTTGGTAAATATTAGACCATGTGCGATATATGTACATATATTTTAAAGATAGGTTGGTATATACTGTAAAATGTTTTTTTGGTTGAAGGCATTCCATCATAGATGTAGGAGCAAGGAGTTAATTAGAACAGTTAATTGTAACAAAAAGCTTCGATCAGGTAGCGGTATACATTAGATACAAAGAATATAACAGAAGCAACAGTTCATTATAACATTTAGTGAGAGTCTACTACTCATTTAATAGTATAAATTCTTTTATTTGATATGTCACCATTTAGTCTAGGAGATATGAGCTTACTTCCTAATCCTGCTACCATCATCCCACATTCCTGATCAGTTATATGGAGATTTTCTGTGATTATCAACACCAGTGCTGCTGTTGTCTTCCATTTATTACTTAAAAATTATGGTTCAAATTTGAATTGACTAAATAAGTTCTATTTGTGCAGCCTAACATGATATGTAGGCTTAGGGAGGTGACACCTCCCTAGCTTAAAATGGTACTGTTATCAATGATCCTTTTGTTTTCTCGCTAGGAAGCTCTATTAGAAGGAACAGAAGAAAATATGTGAACTTAATTATTGATGTATTGTATTGAAACTATACTTTGAGCAACATTTGAAGAGTAAATGTTATACAGCGGAAATGCTTTGTGTGGCACTATGCATAATCTTTAAGCAGTTCACTCCATTAAATTTATTTCTCATCATGGATAATGAATACTGTGCGGAGTTCAAGAAGATCTTAACCTGTCAACTAGTCTGGCTCATTAGAGAGAGACCTTTGCTCTTCACCAACGATGGTAGCACATATTCTTTCCAGAGTAACAATTTTATCAAAAATGGAAATTACGATAGCCATAAAAAATGCTTTCATCTAATTTATCTGTAACTTCCCACATTAAATAGTGTTCTAGCTTTGCCCAGGATCGATACAATGTTAATTATGTTGAATTTACAGAAACTGACAACCAACACTGAAAACACTTCCTCACGTTCTGAATTAAATCATGGACATCTTGTGATATTTTATCATCGTGGAAGAAGAAATCAAGGTTCTTGATAAATCAGTTCAAAAAAAATGTTCACCCTTCAGTGACTTCAATCTGCCTTAGCCTGTTATGGACTTCTATGCCCAAGTGGGAGGAAAGCTTCCCTAGTTGAGTGTAACAAGTTTCATTCTAAAAGTCACTGAAACAACAACTTGCTTCTCAACATCTGTATTGTAAAATACAATACAACACAATATATTCATTTTACATTGATCCCAATATTTATAAGAGACTGGCTCTGTGGGATGTGGAAAGTTGTCAATTTACAGAAAAACAATTGCATGACAAAATAATACATATACCAGAAGATGTACAGTCATATCATACATGTTACATTTACACAAACTACTGACAGTTTATTTTATAGATACCTCAGAAATAAATTCTTCAACAGAGTAGAAGGAGTTGTCAGTTAAAAATTCTTTCAATTTTTTCCTGAATTTATTCTTATCATTTGGTAGACATTTAATGTTTGTTGGGAGCTCATTGAAGATATGTATCCCTGAATATTGAACCCCCTTTTGAACAAATGACGATGACTTGTAATACTTGTGAAGATTATTTTTACTTTTAGTACCATAGTTGTGTATTTTACTATTTGTTTCAAACAAGGCATAATTTGTGACTACAAAGGACATTAATGTGTATATATACTCAGCCACCTATGTTAAAATCCCTAAATTCTTGAACAGCTCTCCACATGAAGTTCTATTGCTAACTCCACATGTATTTCTTATTACTCGCTTTTGGGCTCTGAACACTTTGTCTCTATGGGTAGAATTGCCCCAGAATATTATTCCGTATGACATTAAGGAGTGAAAATAAGCAAACTAAACTAGCTGCTTCATTCGGAGATCACCTATAGCTGAAATTGTACGAATTTCAAATGTGGCTGCACCCAATCGCTTTAGTAAATCAGATACGTGTACCTTCCGATTTAAATTATGATTAATATTCAAACCTAGGAATTTCATGCACTCAACCTCTTGAATGGACTGGCCAGCAAATTTTATTTCTATATCTGGTGTTAATCTGTGTGATGTACTGAATTGCATATACTGAGTTTTATCAATGTTTAAAGACAAGCCATTTGTTAATAAGATCAAAGGCATAATTTGAAATATATTCTATAGATAAATCTGGAGTATTTTTAATTCCTATATTTGTGTCATCTGCAAATTGGACAAATTTTGAGTTTTTAGATGCAACACAGGGTTGATCATTTATATATATTACAAACAATAGTGGCCCCAATATAGAACCCTGAGGTACTCCACATCTGATTAATTCCCACTTAAGGCAGCCTTAAAATTCTCCATTGACACTTTCTGTTTTCTATTCGGAAAGTAAGAACTAAGCCATTTATTAACAATCCATATTACACTCCTGGAAATTGAAATAAGAACACCGTGAATTCATTGTCCCAGGAATGGGAAACTTTATATACACATTCCTGGGGTCAGATACAACACATGATCACACAGTCAGAACCATAGGCACATAGACACAGGCAACAGAGCATGCACAATGTCGGCACTAGTACCGTGTATATCCTCCTTTCGCAGCAATGCAGGCTGCAATTCTCCCATGGAGACGATCGTAGAGGTGCTGGATGTAGTCCTGTGGAATGGCATGCCAAGCCATTTCCACCTGGCGCCTCAGCTGGACCAGCGTTCGTGCTGGACGTGCAGACCGCGTGAGACGACGTTTCATCCAGTCCCAAACATGCTCAATGGGGGACAGATCCGGAGATCTCGCTGGCCAGGGTAGTTGACTTACACCTTCTAGAGCACGTTGCGTGGCACGGGATACATGTGGACGTGCATTGTCCTGTTGGAACAGCATGTTCCTTTGCCGGTCTAGGAATGGTAGAACGATGGGTTCGATGACGGTTTGAATGTACCGTGCACTGTTCAGTGTCCCCTCGACGATCACCAGAGGTGTACGGCCAGTGTAGGAGATCGCTCCCCACACCATGATGCCGGGTGTTGGCCCTGTGTGCCTCGGTCATATGCAGTCCTGATTGTGGCGCTCACCTGCACGGCGCCAAACACGCATACGACCATCATTGGCACCAAGGCAGAAGCTACTCTCATCACTGAAGACGACACATCTCCATTCGTCCCTCCATACACGCCTGTCGCGACACCACTGGAGGCGGGCTGCACGATGTTGAGGCGTGAGCGGAAGACGACCTAACAGTGTGCGGGACCGTAGCCCAGCTTCATGGAGACGGTTGCGAATGGTCCTCT
>JARYHS010007600.1:0-49999 GCA_031002005.1 Vandiemenella viatica
GGGATAGATAGAGAGGTATCTCTCATTGTCACAGATAATGGTTGGACAGCACACGAACTAACTACTAATCAGCACTTTGTTTGCCATGAGTCCTATGGATATAGAAGTGTTGAACTTCATAGTTCATAAATAGAGAAGGGAACAGTTATCATACTTTTAAAAAAGATAGAGGTGCATACTAGTTTTTCTGATTATGAAATAAATAAACATACTCATTGAGATTTTAATGCAGATTCTCATGAAAACTCATGTAAAGCGATGCTAGACCCATTGGCCATCTCTTTTGATTTTATTTCCAAGGCGTTTGGTAATAGTTTCATATTTACTCCTGTCATAAATAAAGGCCAGTTACAAATGGTTAATTTGAGCAACATGGTTAGTTATTTTGCATTAAATTCTTAATGGTGAATATTTGCAAGTCTACGAGACTTAGAACTTATGCTGTAAATGAAGTACGTGCAAATGAATTTAGAAACTGTGTTTGACATAGATTTAGCAAGGTTGATAATATCATTGAGATCATTGATAAGTATAATATTTTATCTGACCAATTTTAAACAACTTTGAAATATATCACTCCTGCTTTTTTTTTTTTCCTCACACACACACACACACTAAAAGCTATTAGAAGATTAATTAAACTTGAATTACTACAGATATTAGTAGCATAAAATGTTTAATAGTAAAATAAAAAAGTTTGAAACGAGCAGCTCTTGAGTAGGATAGTAAACTGTTGTACTAAGGTGTAACAACAATTGTAATTGAAAACACCAGTGTATTAGCAACTGGTTTTATTCATATCTACTCAGATGCATTTTGCCCTTGTGGAATGGGCCATCATCAGTGACACAAGGGCGAAATGCGTCTGAGTATATATGAATAAAACCAGTTGCTAATAGACGGTGTTTTCATTTACAATTGTTTAACAAGCAACTGCGGAAGGATGGCCAATTTACCATATAAAAGGTGTAACAAATTTGATTATCTGTGTGTTAGCACTTTCGTACATGGAACATTTGAATATAGGAACACATTAGCAAACATTGAAACACTTTCCATGAATGGTAATATATCATTGTTACATTTCTTTGCTAACAAATCATTTAAAATGGAAAAAGCTATTTATAAAGAATTTACCATCAGCCAGTATATATATGTATATATAAATTCAGTTTGTTTCTTAGGGAAGTCTTTGAACAGAGCAAGCCCATATTCACATTTAATGACGAAGTTATAGAGGCAGTAAATAACAAACTGTTAACTAAAGGCAGCCTTCAAGTGAATAATTCTTGTATCCTAAAGTTAAAAATATTGTTACTTAAAAGGTAAGGTTGGAGCTAAACCTTGTAGTGTGAAATATTCTGAACAGGGTTTATTAAATATGATATCATTTGAGGATCTGTATTTAGTTAATATACACATAAGATTTACTATTTGAATGTCAAAATTTTAAGTTTGCCCTGTTTGCTATGATGGCACTTGGAAAAATACCAAAGTCTCTAAATGTGTTCAAGCAAGTAACAAATCTTTTAAAGAAGTTATTTAGTTGGTTACTGCCATATTTTCATAAAACTAGATACTTAGTTCAGTACATCTTCACGAACAGCATCAGACGTAGATTTAATCTTTTTCAAATTAGATACCACGTTTTGAGAGATTTGAATCATTGTTGTGCTGAATGATAGGTTAGATCATCTTTGATATGCTTCAGGTTATCAACAGGATATATGATATCCAGTTGGGGGAAAAAAATCAATAAATTGTTAATTTTTTAGGGTGCAGATTGACCATAATTAAAACAAAATCATCTATGTTAATCACTAATTGAAATTATTCAGTGTGGTCTCATTTACTCTTCAGACACTTTTACATATAGGGGGCATTAAGATTTGTGTAACTTTATTTTCATTAACACCTTGTGGATTTTTTTTTTTTTTTGGGGGGGGGGGGGGGTAATTCAGTATATTGCAAGAATTTCAAACCACAGAAATTGGTGATAAGAATTTCAATGAATATCTGAAAAGTTCTGTGCCTGGCTTTTATATGGTGAGTCGTCAAACCATTTCCTTATCAAGATGTAAATCATTCATCAGGATACATGTAAAATTGCAAGTGATTATATCAAAGTGTGTTCGTGTGCATGTTGTTTTTTTAATACAACTGTCTTGAACATATCCTAAATTTAAACGTGCATGCACCATGCTTCAAGATGATCTATGTGAAGGATGCAATGAAGTATTCACTTGTGTACCGCTGGATTGTGTTGTGAAAATGCAATATTTCGATTGCGGAGCTAACCAAAATATCGTGTTTTCACAACACAATCTGGTGGTACACCCATGAAGACCTCACTGCAGTGGTACGCCAGGAAAGTCTTCGTTCTTATATGTGAAAGATGTAAAATCTCTTAGGCTTTAGCTATAACAATAGATAAAAATGTGATACATTTTTTGTGTAAGGAATTGCATTTGAAAGAACATTGTGCAAGGTTGTTGCAGCATTTGCCAACAGTTGATTGAAAATAAATGAATGCCTTTGAACACTGTTGGCTCATTTAAACATGAATAAACTTAAGTTTGTATATCAGTATATAGCTGTTGCTAAATCTTCAATTCACCATTATGCACCACAGTTGAAATGGTAAAAAGAATCCAATTGTTTACTGCCAAACAGAGAAAGTTCTTTATCAGCAGGAGGATGCTAAAGAAATTTTACTTCTTTATTATCTTCAAAGAGCTAAAACAATAACTTGAAAATATTATTGTTGGAAGCAAAAATTGCATAAAATATGGGGAGAATACTGCACTCACTCACCAGTGTTGTGGCCATGAGAAAATTGAGAATTTTAGCTATGAATTCTTTGACATCCACTCTATTTTCTGAATTTGGCTGTCTCCATCCCCCCCCCCCCCACCCCCCTGGATAATCATATTCCTTCTCACTGATCAGTTTTTTTTTTCTTCTTTATAAGATCACGGTACAGTTGCAATTGCAAAGTGGTATTTGGGGCAGACCTAATGGAATGACACTTCAGGGAGGAGATAAAGCCATCAGAACATGGCTGAAATAATTCTGCTGATCTTAAGGTAGATAATGTTGAAAATTAAATGTATTTTTTATATAAATTCATTCAGTTGTTATTTTGGCCAGAAGGTTTTAAGCCATCCCTGTAAGTGTTGTAAAATCTGAAGAACATCTGTATAACATTTCAGTTAGGAACCTTACTAACTGACTCAAAATAGAATACCTCCCCCCCCCCTTTTGATCCAGCCACACAGGTGGCCAGTTTGTATCTTGATGGGGAGGGGGGGAAGGATTTTTCCTGCCTGAATTCAAATTGCGTTTATTAGACCCAGCATACCTAACTTATAAGAGGAAAGTTCATGGTGCCACCTTTCTGCTGCTTTGTGTTGTGTATGATCGGTGTATTTTTTTTTACGAAATGTGTTGTTTCTGAGGCCTGCCAGCACATTTAAATTGGGCAGGCTTGTTCTAGATGATTTCAAGAAACTGCCTAAAAACTGCAACCAGGATGGCCGGTACACAGGGATAGTGATGTTCCGATACCATCAAAGTATCAATACCTACTCCAAAGAGTAATACTCAAATTGTCTTACGATACTTACTCTTATGAGTACTGCAAAAGTGTCGATACTTACTCATATTGATACTTTTTTAAAAATTAATGTCAAAATGTAAGAATATACACGACATTTTGTTTAATTATTTATTTTATTTGCCTAATGTAAAAAAATCAAATAAATTATAATAAGGCGCACATAGTAAGCAAACTTTGAGGTTTTGTCTTATATTTAAATATTTATTTATTATAACACTTTTAAACAAAAAAGTTCACTTTTGGAAGGTTTTGTGCTAAAAAGCATTTGCAAATATTTTGGGGACAGCTTGTTTCCTGTGTTTGTCATTGTTTCACCCACCTTAGAAAACAAATATTCACTCCCTACTGACGTTGCTTCAACAATAAGATACTGTTGTGCATATTTGTGTAGACAAGGAAATATAAGTTTAATTTCTTCCCATCCTGTAAACGAATTGTTTTTAGAGACGTTGCAGTGTTTGACAAAGGAACGTCCATAAACTACATAGCTCAGTCTAGTAGAATGGAGAGGGTTTTTGCTGCTGAGCTACGTGAGGAGTGGGGGGGGGGGGTGGTTCCGAGCCAGGCCACGTAGCTTTTCATTCATATTATTTGTCACAGTTAAAATGAGGTCCAGAACACTCAACAGCATGTAAATGTTTAGTTCCGTCATTTAATTATCTCCATATGTCTGACAAGAGAAAACAGTACAAAATGTCTTCTGGAATCAATAGGGAAAAAAGGTACGTGCTACATGGGGAAGGGGAGGGTAGAGACAAAAGCCACGTCGGGCTATGTGGGGGGAGGGGGGGAAGGGTTCAAAGATACCAAAATGGAATTTCTTCTTTCGATTCACATGGGCTACTTAGTTGCTCTGAACCATATCTTTTAGTTTTTGTGTGGGGATCCAGGCATAGCGAAGTAAGACTTTATTACAATGAAATAGGGACCTAAAACAAGACTGATTTTGTTTGATTTTCAATGCTACCAACTTGTCGTCAGAGGGAAATTAATTTGGTAGGCGCGGCTGAGTGACATAGAAGGGTTGATGCGTTTAGAATTTAACACCGGGTGCGTTTCGATACTTTCGATTCGATGCAAGTTCTTTTCTTCCAATACCGAGTAAGTATCGAATGAAGTAATTCGAATACGAAAAGTACTTGGTGTTAAAACAAAGTATCAAGTACTTACTTGTATCGAATCATCACTGCACAGGGACCAAGACTCCAAAATGTTTCCGTTTTATCTCCCTGATCCAGCTTGCGGTGCTAGAGTGCTTATTCATTGAACTCTTTTTAATTTTCATTGAAATGGCTAGGTTGAGAAGTCTTTCAGTTAGTCTTATGAATAGCAATGTGTGAACTGTTGTTTTTAAATTGCTAATATTTTATTTTTATGCCTGTGAATTATCATATGTATTATTTCTGAAAGATGTTTTTTTGTGACAAGCCATCTTACTCCCTTCATACTTAACCAAAATCGATAAATGACATATCATTTTGAAGTTCTCCGCTTTGGTAACATCATTAAGGCAGGAATTTTTCGAAATTCAACCTGTAACTGGCAAAATCTTGAACAGTCAAGGTCGCGATTTTGCGACAGTATAGAGTCAAGCTTCTAGGCTTTGTTGGTGTTGACAAGGAGTGATCACATTACCACTAGACAGCAGCATCACTTATCACAGTGATATTGGTAAACAGTGTGTGTTTTATAGAGGAAGGATTTTTTTTTTTGATATATTTGTTTCTGTTCGTGAAACATTTCTGCAAAAAGTTACTGATGACCATATGTTCAAAGAGGTTTTGTAATATAAATATTTTGCAATTTGAATTTTTAATTTAAATATTTTGCAGTGTCATTTACATATAAATTGTAATATAAATTACATTTTATTTTGTGTTGTAAATTGCCACGAGTTTGTGTGATACATATATTTAACTTGTTCAGAAGTGTTTTCTAACTGTTATGTAAGACATGGTAAGTGTTTTGCTAAGTACCTGTTTCAGTTTATGTCAACATATAACTTGACAAATAACAACTGCTACAAATGGGCTGGTTCTTCTTTCATTCTACTACAAACTACAACCTGGCTATTCATTGTATATCATTCGCAAAATTTTCACACAGGCCACCCAGTCATTCTGTAAATTGTGTCGTGGAATTAATTGTCTCATAACCAATACCATCCCCATTCTTTGAGACTCATTGGAATATGATTTATGTTTGTATGGCTTTTACTTTGCTTCAAATTGTATTTAGTTGTGGTTTTCCTCTTAATTTGTTCATGCCATTTCACTGTAGGGAAGTTAAAAAAAAAAACACCAAATCATAATATATTGATTTATTTTCTGATTCATCTTTATACCATACACTTTTTGGTTTCTTAATTCTTTTCTTTTAAAACGTGCAGAATATTTGTCCTGAAAGGTGGTAGTGTCTCTCATTTTCCTGTTAACTTTTTGATTTGAGATACTCCATTTTTACTGCAGTTAACTGAATCTACCACACATTATAGTTAATTCTTTTATCTAGCTATGTAAAGCCCGACGTTTTTTAAACATATCATGTTGATATTTTCAAAAATGCTAATGGTTGAATGAATGTGTATGTTAACGGTCTGAAGAAGTTATCTTAGCTGAGAATAAGAGGAAAGAGAAGCTTTTTTGCAACCAGGACTACATTAACCATTTTTGTAATTAAAAGAATAAAGTTGTTTTTAATCTAACTACATGAATTTATAGCCTTAAGGACATACTAATAGCACTAGAGATGATACACTGACAAGATACTTTTTTCCGTTGCTGTCCTCCTTACTGCTTTCTTATGTGGTGTGTTGTAGCTTCATACTGCTTATAATGTTTACATTTTTTTTTTAAAGTACACTGAATTCTTTAAGGGAGCTATGTAGCTAATAGCTGCTTGTAAAACGTGTAGTTCTGTGATTGTATGCTTTTTTTTACCTAGTCAAATTTGCTTTATGATTGTTATTGCCCATTATGCATTTCTATGCTTAATGTTTCAATTTCTTTATTTACAGATATTACGGTGCTGTTAGTCTGATCCCCGTTTTCCTGTATAGTAACGTTTATGCCCCAACGTCGAAATTGCGTATCTTGGCAACGAATGTGCTGTTTCAAGAAGAGTGTGTAAATTATGTCTCACTGTCAGGTAATTTATTCGTTATTCATTTTAGTATGATGAATGTTATAACATTTATTTTGTAATATACAAGAAAATTATTACTACCAAAAAATGGCAATTTAGAAGTGTAATTATCTTATCTTTTATTGCATGAAGTATTTATTTCATGTTAACAGCCATTCATTCCAGCGAAATTTCTTCACTTTTGTCTTTTAAAGCACATATGACAGGTTTTGAAGTGTTAATGCTAAGGTTTGTTGTTGTTATTGTTAAATAGTTTTCCAGAACTGAAAAGGAAGCAAAATTCAAAGCCTTTATTACAGTAAATCAATAAAATAGACATGAAATTGATGTTCCAAAACTCTTCAAATTGACATAAAATTGATATTGTAACAACACATTAAAACTGAACCTGAAAAATTAAATTGAAATAAAACCACCACTAACATTCTCACAGGTAGTATTGGAAAGGAGGAACATTTTGAGGTAACATTTGTATAGTCTGAAATTTTTATTAAAGACAGTAGAACAATTTGAAAAGAAATTTGCCATGTGCTCATCATGATGCAAACGTGGAGCCATCACCAATCGAAAACACTTAAACAATGGGAAGTCCTTTTCATTCAGTAGATAAACTGTATTTAACAATGACAGTATGTTGTCAGCAACTAGAAACACATTGTGACAAAAATTAGAACCAGTAAATAAATGGGAAGTACATTTTTTTAAAGAGATAAAGAAACTTAATTTTTTAAATAAAGTTGTTTCAAATCTAAATATATGGAATCAACAATAGCCAAGATTAAATAATATAATAATACAATAATAGTTGAAGCTAAAGTTTGGATTGAAGGGTGAAAATAGGATCTTCATACCTGAATTCATAGCAGACGTAATGAACATGTTATCGACAGTGAGTGACGTAATAGGACAAGTGCCAAGGTATGACATAGGAGAAGATATTTTGGAAAAGGAGAATAGATACCTGAAGTTAGTCTAGATAATTCCAAGAAGAACAGTTTAGGTTTCATTAAATGTTACAATATAATAAGGCAGATACTTATTCCTCGAGATTTCAAGAGTGCCCCTACTGTGCTGAAATGGAATTAAAAATGAAGTGTGATAAGGAAAAACTAAATATTATATCCAAATAAAAATAACCCCAGAGCTGAGACATATGTCAGAATAAAGAGAAAATCAAACGTAACCGAGTGATATAAAAATCTTTGCCAGGGACCAAATACTTTCAAAGTAATACAAAAATTACTAAAATGTATAACCCCTAACTTTCATAAATGAGTAACTAATAAACAGAGCAATTAATACTAAAGTTGTCCTAGCTTAAAGTTCTCAAAATAAAATGATCTACAATGTTGTAGAGTTTCAGGAAGATTGGAGCAAAAATAAAAATTGTGGAAGCCTTTTAATAGGGACGCCACTTGCCTTTTTACACCAGTTTGTGCACAGACACAATTTGTGATGGTTGTCTTCATGGTTGGGTAGGAGCAGTAGCTGGAATTGTATTATTCACAGGCATTAGTTTTGGAACTTAGAAATTTTATTGCATGAAGGCTGTATTCGTACTGTAAAATGATTCCAAATTAGAATTTTCATTAATGTAACTACAGTGATAAACTTTTGATTTATTGTAGAACTGAATTGAATTTTAAACAATAGTGGATAATCTGTTGGGAAAAAGTCATATGTAAATAGTGGCTTCCTTCAGGGAACTTAATCATGAATGATTGGTGAGCGATGTTTTTCTCGCTTCAGCCGACCACAACATCTGAATTTGACAGCAACGAGTTGGCCAGTAATAGCATAAAACTGAGTTCCACTCACCTGTAACTGTAGCGCAGATATGAGCGTGATACAGCTGCTATCCTCCGTTATATCTTCTAACGGGATGTGTGAAGTATGAGATGTAAAAACACTACACTCGTAGACTTATTTGCTTATTACAGTCTTCATAAATCTGGCATAGCTCCCTGAGGTTAAAGTATAGGGCTGAACTTGCTTAGTGTTCAGACAAGCAATCATATCCGCTGCAAACCGAGAGCGTTTAACAATTGCCATAGAAAAAGAAGATACACACATAATTTCCTTGGCAAAAACAAAGCACGTAAATTACACTCAGGCCAGTGGAAATCTGAATTACACCAAATTGAGCCATAATCCACTGCGAGCCAGATGCTCACAGTTGACGGAAAGAGAAACAAAAAAATTGCTCGACCAAATGTCTTTTTGCAGAAGTTTGGGGATTCTGTGAAAGTATGTTCGAGTAAATGTGAAGTCGGATTTCAAAAAGTTTGATGCCATTATTAGGACTTACAATGTATTGTCTGATACCAGTTTAGAGCCAGTAATTTTGAAGAATATACTGTCTTCTGATTATGGTAAAAGCATATTAACTGATTGGTGACCATCTAAAGCAAGGCTGCCAAATTGCAACAGGGTTCTGGAATATCCTTGCTCAGAAACCTCTGCAAAGATCTCATTGATGTTTTTTACTTTTTGATTGTAGTTAAAAAACAATGTGAAGGTCTCATTGACAGTTTTTACTTTTTACCGAGTGCGGTGGGTGAACAGTTAACATTCTGGCCTCGCATTCAGCAGGACGCGGGTTTGAATCCCCGTCCGGGCATCCAGATTTGGGTTTTCCATGGTTTCCTCAAATCACTCCAGGTGAATGCCAGGGTGCTTCCTTCAAAAAGGCCATGGCCAAATTCCTTCCCATTCCTCTTTCCCAGTCCCATCCTGCCTCTAATGACCCTGACGTTGATGAGTCGTAAAGCCATAAGTAAAAAAAGTATTTTGATTATAATTAAACTTTGTTAATCTTTGTTGCATTTAAATATATCTATTATAACTATGGGCAAGTATTAAGTGGCCTGCAGGCTAACTTATAATCGAAATTGTGGCCAACAGGCTAACATTGGGCAGCCTTGGTCTAAAGAATCTTGCACTTTACTTCTATTCTGCATCAGATATTTATATATTACATCAGCAGTTACAGTTTATGGAATGTTGCCACCTGAAGTAAAAACATTTTGTAACATTTTTTCCATGTCTAAGAGTAATTAATAATTATTTTATTGGGGATGCAAAGATACGTACTTTTCTGTATTTGTAGTGTTATCATTCTCTGTTTTGAAAGTAAAAGAAACACCGTATCAACATAAGATAGAAAGTGGGCACACAGGGTTTCCTCTTCAAATCCATTACTGTTCAATGCGTGTCTTACAGATCATTCAGATCCTGAAAAATTTATCTTCCCAATTAATCTTTTTGTGAGGTTGTCAGGTAACCTAAAATTTTGTTATTTCATAACCAAATTTGTTTATAGAACATCGAGCTCACCTCATTAACATTGCAGATCAAGTTTCAAGTTGTATGTCGGAGTAAGCAGTTACATAAAGCCTGAACCCAATACATATACTGTCCTATAAAGGAGTTCAGACTATTTCAAAAAAGAAAACATTGGATTCATTTTCAGAGATACTTCAGATCCTAACTAGTAAAACGAGATTTGTACTTTCATAGGTAGGAATTTTTCCTGAGGCGATATCGGAATTTTAAAATCTAGTTTGTCTGAAAGCAGAATGCCCCAGTGAACACATTTAAAATTCCAGAAGACACAGTTTTGAAGATAGGGAAATGGTTTATTGCTTAAAAGGAGTAATTTTTGCTTACATATGTTAAATTTTGAGAGAGGTAGCTAAAAGTTAAGGGTTGTTTTTGGAGATTTTAAAGAGAATAATTATCCTCGTGGGAGAGGAAAGAAAGTTCAGCATAAAGAATATAAATATATTCAAAGAAGGGACTATTTTGAGATAAGAGGAGATTTTTTTATGAACATGACCCTTTAATTGGTTTCTGAATATGTCCATTATTTTGGCCAGAATCTGAAAAAGAAAATTGATTGTAAACTAGTAAACATGGCGGTTTCCGGTTAGAAGATAGGAATATTTAGACCTCGAGGAGGAGGGAGGAGTTTCCTTAAATTATAAAAAAGGCTATTAAAGTATTATCATAGTTAAGGGGTATTGCAACCTTATAGAAAATGCTGTGTAGAATCTTTTAAAGTAGGTTTCAGATCTGTAAGTTAAATATTTCAGGAGATATCAATTTTTGAAAAGTTACCCAGTTTGAATTTTTGTTATTTCACCCAGTTTAAAAATGGTAATCAGGCATATTTATATATCAAATGAAAGAGATCAATTTAAAGATTTTTTTGTCTTCATAGCTCTTAAACTTAGGAGTTTTAAACATTTTTTGAATTTCTAGGAAAATAATTTTAGCTACAGGAATTTTGACTAGGATTCATTTTAATGTTTAGGAGGTTAGCTATCTAGTGTTAACATTTCAAGTCATTTAAAATTCTTCTGATTTTGGGTGATGTCGTGAGAATTGGGGGTTTTTCTGATTCCACAGCACTGCTATAAATAGGGGGTACTTAAGCTCATCATGGCCAGTCAGTAAAAATTGTTTGAGCAGACATCACATTGCTCTGGTCCGTGTTTGGGCGCGAAGTTATAGGCAGGAGTCAACAGGCGATACCCTGTTTTAGTGTTTCCGGTGGCCATCTTAGAAAATTTCAGCTTGCGTGCGAAATAGTTGCAAATCCTCATCTGACTGTAGGCAGTTAGGGGTTTATGAGGGTTGGTCTGGTTCGAATCATTTATCAGTCTTGCAATCATTTAATTTTGTGAAGATTTCTGATGCCTAAAAGATTGTTCTACAACTTGTAAAACTTTTCTGAAGAATATACTGATGGTTTAATTTATCTACAACAACAGTGACTTTAATTTCTACATACCTTTCCTGATTGAGGTTATCCAATGTGGTGGCGACAGATTTCGAAATGAACAATCTAATTTATCCAAAGGCAACACATCACGGTTAAAGTTTCAGACTAGCTGTTAATTGTTAAACCCCACTTCATCCTATCTCCTGGCAAGGTAGGGTACTGACCATTTTTGTAAAATTTGTGTACCGTCCTTTTGACAATGCCTGTGTTAAGGTCGCTGAGGTTTGTTAGAGAGCTATGTTGTTTCTCATTTTTCCTTGGAGAAACAAAAACATATGTGATCTTCCCTCATGATAGATATGCTAGATAGTTCTCAAACCAACAGCACAAGCTGCAGTGCAAAGAGCTTGTACATTCCTAATTTTTTCACATTATGTTTTTTTTTTTTTTGCTGTCACTGCAGTTTTTTATTTCATCATCATCAAGAATGTCCATCTTTTTGAAGTCTTTTCCTACCAGCTTAAATGTAAATTATAAAACTTAACCATCATTGTCAACAAGAAAATTAAAATATTTATATACAATATGAACAATAAAGTTACTCTGCCGGTGAAACTCTTCTTTGGCTGTGGTGGTTCAGCTGTTGATGACACGCATCTCAGTGGAGTTTTTTAGTCCTGAAAATACCTGGAGTAGGGGAATAAGTGTCTCTCTTCCTTAGAGTCCATTTTTTACTAGCATTATCCTCTTAATAAATTATCTTAAATATATATATGCTACATACAAATTTTGAGGAACTTTGGTTTAATTAAAAAGAAATAGTATGGACCGGCTTAAATCAATTTGTTCGTAAGAAGTTTATTAAGGTTAGTAAGAACATTCCATGGTTCATCGGGAAGTGAAACATTTGCTCAGGAGGCAAAGGCGTTTGCATGCCATGATGAAGAAATGGAGGTACTCTTCTCATCGCGCTATATTAGTCCAGTTGCGAGCGGAATTGCGTAAGGCAATGCATGATGCATTTAAAGAATTCCAAGCCAGGAATTTATGTGAAGATATAATTACAAAGCCAAAAAATTTCTGGTCCTACCTGTATATCAGAGGAACTGGAGGCTCTTGTAAGGTTATGCCATCACTGATTAAGGAAAATTGGGAATTATCAGAAACTAGCATAGAGAAAGCAGAAATTTTGAATAATATATTTAAAAAAAGCTTTCACAACAGAAAACATAGAGGAGATTCCAATATTTAACAATCGTACCAACAAAATTATGAAATATCTCGTTCTTGATGTCGAGGGAATAACTAAACTGCTTATGAATGTAAAAACCAATAAGGCTCGAAGACCAGACGGTATTCCTACAAGATTCTACTTTAGGTACGCAGAGGAAATTGCTCTGCATATGATGAAACTATACTGCCTCCTTGGATCAAAGAAAAATACCAGCTGTATGACCGCCATCGTAAGTCCAGTGTTTAAAAATGGGAATGTTAATGATTCTCAAAATTATAGACCAATCTATTTAACTTCAGTATTTTTCAGAATTTTAGAACACATCATCTTTTCGAGTGACATGAAATTTTTGGATGACAAGGAGCTTTTAAACCAAAATCAACATGGATTCAGAAAGAGCTGATGCTGCAAAACACAACTTGCACTTTTAATTCACGACTTGTGCCTTATTATAAATGAGCAATCCCAGGTTGACTTAGTTCTATTAGCTTTTAAAAAAGCTTTTGACACTGTGCCTCACACTAGGTTACTAGGAAACTTGGTGGTTATGGCATATCTAGGCAAATATGAGACTGGGTTGCAGACTTTCTGAAGGGCAGAACACAGTGTGTAGTTCTCGACGGTGAGCATTCATCACTTACCGAAGTGAGGTCCGGGATTCCCCAGGGAAGTGTGATAGGGCCTCTGTTGTTTCTCACATACATTAATGATTTGTGCAGCGTAATAAGGAGGGAAGAAAAGACTATTTGCCCTTGATGCTATTATTTATAATGAAATCAAAACCTAGGATGGCTGCAGCTTGTTACAGTATGATATTACAGAAAGAATTGCGTGGTTTAAAGAATGGCAGTTGGAGTTAAATACTACAAAGTGCCAACTCATGCATATAAGTAAAAAGGTGACACCATTTAGTTCTGAATATACAATTAATGGAAATTTCCTTACAATGGTAGATTCTGCTAAATACCTAGGGGTAACAATTCGTGATGATGTGTCGTGGAATGAGCATATGGAGAAAGTAATTGGGAAAGCAATTTCTAGGTCATAATTTGCATCCTCAGTTAGAATATTGTGGTTCTGTATGGGGTCCCCATCAAAAGGCGTTAATGAATGCATTGGAGAAGGTACAAAAAAGAGCCGCCCAATTCGTGATGTGTGTGTATATATATAGTTGGAGGGAAAGTGTATGTACGATGTTGAAGGAGTTAGGCTGGTAAGACCTGGAACAGTGAAGGCGTTGCTCTCGACAGAAGTTAATTGAAAAATTCACGACTGACTTGTTTTGGAATGACGGCAAAAAAGTATTACTACCAGCAACTTTCATATCTAGGAATGACTGTGAAAATAAGATAAGAGAAATTAGGGTCAGAACAGATTTATTTCTGTACTCATTTTTTCCACGAGTGATTAGGGAATAGGAAGGAATTACCAGGCAAGTAAATTTATAATCCTACAGGAGTTGTTCTCGATAAATCACTTCGGCCATCCTGATCTGGGTTTTCCATGGTTTTCCCAGATCGTGCAAGGCAAATGCGGGGATGGTTCCTAAAAATAGCCCATGGGTGCCTTCTGCTATATCCCGTATATCCCTTCCAAAGGATTACACATTCGGATAGGTGCAATGCATCCTCTGGCACACAGTTTAATGAATCGCAGAGTAATAATATTAATAAATGTATTACTACATGTAATTATGTTGGTAAAATTGTTACACTAAGTTACTGGCTAATTACTAAGCAACTAAAAAAAATGATTTAATATTGCATGTAAAAATCACATGTCGCTAAAACTGAGCATGGTGGGTGAGTGGTAACACTCTGGCCTTGCATTCGGGAGAATGTGGGTTCAAATCCTGTTCCGGCCATTCAGATTTGGATTTTCCATGGTTTCCCCAAATCACTTCAGGTGAATGCGGGTATGGTTACTTTAAAAGGCCATGCCTGAGTTCGTTCCCGTTCTGTGCCCAAGTCTTCTCCCGCCACTAATGACCTCTACGTTGACGACGCATAAAGCCAGAAGGAAAAAAAGGTCACTAAAATCAAAACACCCTCTCTCAAACACACTCACCCCCACGCTGACACACTTTATAATTTCCATTTACAGGTTCATACATTTTTTGCATGTTGAAAGGGAGGTGGAAGACTTGAGGTTAGGTAGAAAACAATTGATGCTCATACTAGCAACACACGACGCTCAACATTGCCATTTTCAATTGCTAGAGAATGAGTGCTACACGATAATGGTCTCAGTATGGCAACAGCAGTCTCGCAGCTACATGCCAGTTTGTCTAACTGCTGCAATACATATTTAATAGTTCCAATTCACATGGTTCACTGTAGTATTGTCCAGTATCTCTATTACTCGTGCCATCATTGATTTATGTTTGATAGTTTCTTTAATTACTGATTCCAGGAGTAGGAGGTCATTGACAGCTTTTTAACATTTTTCAAAAAATGTTTTGCAACTATTGTCAATAACATCCTTGACATCAGACACTTACATAGTTGCAATAACTGGTGGAGGCACTTGTGTTCAGCACTACTGGCCTCAATTGTATAGATGGTCGGCCAAAATTTGGAGAGTATACTGTATACTTCTGGTATCCTTATACAAAGGTCATCATTCCACAGAATGAACCTAATCTCAGCTTTTTGCAGGTTGGCAGAAAATACTTTTAATCGCATACGAGACAGTTATACTTCCTAATGCCTCAGTGATGAAAGCCAAATTCTTTGATTGTTGTTTTGGCTCCACTGGTTATTTTGGTGGATTTATCCAAAAGGTTCACCATTATTTTTTGTTTCAGACTAATTACTTTGCTTGAATATGTGGAGTATATGTTCAAATTCTGATAATTGACAGGAAGCATGATGGACTGAAAAAAGAGCAAGGAAAGATGGTACTGCATGGACACTATTGTATAAGTGTATGTGTTGGTAATTCGCAATTTCACCCTTTCAACCTGCTAGCATCATCATAAGCTGATGAAGGCAGCAGGTATACTGTTGAAATGTGGTGTTTCTGCATTATAATCACCTGCAGGGGCCTGGTACACAAGTGCCAAGTATGGGTTTGGTGAACCTGCAGTGCCCAAGCTGGAAACTTGTGAGTACCACAAGGTACCCACTCTGTAAACTCCTTCCATGCTTCAACGACCACTGTAGGGTGTGATGGTGGAACGTTGTGTATCTAGAAGAATGGGGACCTTGACTTCTATGCCAGGATCATGACGATGGAACAAACTTCTATATATATAAAAAAACCTCAATCTCACATTCTGAGGGGATGAATCAGTGGTGAGGCTGACCACTCACTAGTGTGCAACCTCAGGGCAACTGTGCACTTCTGTTGTTTTAGCCTGGTGACTGTAGCGGAACAATGTGTAATCGGTTCTTTATCCTTCTTACTCGTGGGGCCAAAAATGAAGCCTAATCATTCTAAAAACAAAAATAACACAAATACAAATATCTCCAATACCTGCGGTGTGCCATAGGTTAATCCAAACACACTAAGAAGTGGGTGAGGGTTGTTAGTCTCTCCCCCCCCCCCCCCCACTTTTGAAACAGATAGTCACTGAAAAGTTTGTTCGCTTGCAAATTCTTTTTTAGTAATGCAAAGAATGCAAGAACTTATGAAAAAGTATCACCATTCTATATTTCAAAGGAATTAAAGGATTTGGTATGGACTTTGAATTCAGTAAAAAAAAAATAATCTGAGGAACATGACACCATTAGACAGGCTACCCAACTCCTTAATTGTGAGAAACTCAGGAGTTTGCAGTTAAATGCAAACTCCATAAGTCTCTAAATAGTATTAGGGTATTGTCACATGCCATGACATTATTGATTTAGGGACCGAGGAACTCGTTAAGGAATGGGAAGATCAGGAAGTGGTTGAGATATGTCAGATTACTTGAAGGTTAAATAGAAGTATTGACAAGACGGGCATTTTCATCTGTATGTTTGACACTCCAGTGTAGCCCAAAAATATTAAAGCATGTTACATAAACCTAAACGTCCGCCCATATGTTTCAGACTCAATGTGGTGCTTCCAGTGCATATGATGGTATCATGTAAGGTCAACTCCACCTATGGTAAGTGCAGCAAGGGAGCACATGAGCCGGGTATCAAATGCACGCTTCTACAGGTATGCGTCAACTGCTCTGGGTCACACCCTACCTGGAGCAGGGAGTGTCAAATGGATCTTAAACAGTGTAAGATACAGTAGTTGGAGACCAAAGAGCGATCACCATATGGAACAGTGAAGAAGAAAGCTAAATCGTTTGCCACTCCTGTTTTCACAACTATTTTTGTGAAGATGACTTCAACTCCAATCAGCAAAGAGAGTGTTGCTACCCAGACATCCGTTGCAGACATGAGCACAAGCACAACGTGCTCATGTCAGTGCAAATGTGGCGCCAAGGCCACATAGGCTGCAATACCTAAGACCGCGGACGACGGTAGCAACATGTCTGCTACCTCAACCACTCGAGCAGCAGTCGTGAAGGCTCCACCAGCACTAGAAGTCAAAGCAGCTGCACCTCCAATTACACCACGCGCAGTGACAGCTATGGTAACAACATCTGCTACCAGTGTTAATATAGACGATCTTAAGATTCAGGGCCAAACGTTCCAGCAGATGGACCTGACTCAGTTTGTGAAGTTCCCCTCTTCATCTCCTCTCATACTAACTACTGGTTGGGAGAACAAGGGGAAGAGGTCCAAGTCAAAGATGTTTGTCTTATCTTCAGAGCCAGGCAAAGTCGATATGCGAGTGGACGAACATGATCCTGTTCCTTAGCAGGCATCGAGTGAAGATACGCACAAACCAGGGCGGCTGAACTAAAAAAATAGGCTAGCTCCCATATATCAGCGAAACATAAACGGGTTTACCGCTCACAAAGAGGAATTACAACTCTTTGCACGGTCTAAACCTTTGTATCTCTGTCTCCAAGATTCACATTTTAGACCAACAAACAAGCCAGTTCTATAAGGATGTGACATATATTGAAAGGGCGATACTGAGGGTGATTGAGCGAATGGGGGAGTGGCTCTATTTGTCCCAACACCATCCACTCTGAACCAGCTGCTCTCATCCCTCCTTAACAAGCAGCAACTGTAAGAACTTGTTGGCCGATATGCTTCTCATAACTGCCATCAATCAACTGGCTGAAATCTTGAAACTAATTTTGCAATATTTTTCTCCTGTTGGGAGACCAATGCACTGAGCGTATTGTGGGATTCGATGACCGATTGCCCCAGAGGTCAGAAAATTTGTAGACGATCGGAGCAAGAGAAGGTATGTATCCTCAATACTGGTCAAGTGATTACTACTTCTTCCAGTATGCCATCTGTCATTGACCTTTTTTTGTACTCTCCTTTAATTGCGAATTCCGTGCGTTGGGTGGTGGATTGTGACCTTCATGGAAGAGACCATTTGCCAATATGGTTACATGTAGACTTTGAACGTGAAGGAAGAATGATCCATCAACAGAGCTAATTGGCAGCTCTACTGCCATTCAGTCACTCTTCAGCAGCGTCAGTTCTCAAAGTGAAGCACTTCACAGAAGTGATTTAATGGATGGCTGATATTTCGAAGCCTAGGTGCTCAAATGCTGCAAATAACGCTCATCCCTTGGTGGAACGATGAATGCTGTTCCACTATTCATTCTCGCAGACGGGTCTTGTGCCATTTTAGGGTGCACCCATCACCAGATGACCTTGCAGTGTTCTGAGTTGTGTGTGATTAAGGAGAGCAACAGAGTGTCATGGTCAGTATTAGAGATGGGCCGTTCGCGAATGAATCAGTTCTTTTGAGCAATTCTTTTAAAAGAGCGAGTGAGCAGTCGCTCACTAAAAAGTGAACGGTAGTTCTTCTAGGTGAATCGGCTAATTCTGTAGATCAAGAATAGCTTGTTCACGTGGGCTTTGTGGACTGTTGAGCTTAAAAAAATAAGGTCTACTAATTGCATCAGAGTCGATTTAAGGGGGGTATTTTCATCGGAAAAAAGTCTCAAATATTACTGAGCAAGTGAGCTAGTAAACCATTCAAAAGAACTAGTTCTTTTCGTAGAGTGATCAAATGAACACCGCTCTTTTTAGTGAATCACTTTGCCCACCTCTAGTCAGTATGCACTGGTTTTTTATTTTCTGCTGAGAAAACACAGTGCGTACTTTTTACTCAATTTCGTAGTCTTTTTCCCAGAACCTCATATTACCATTTTGATAGTTGGTTAACTTGGCTGCCACATCTTGAAGATGTGAAAGCCAGAGCTCTAATAGCTCTGAATGTTTTAATTGTCTGTGTGGCAGGTCATGGGGTGCTGACCGCTCCTGCCTGCAACAATTTTCTAGAGCCTTTGTATGGTTGCGGCTGGAATATGGCTGCATCGTATTTGGTTTGACACTAGACAGTTATCTCTGTATGTTTGATAGTGTCAACCATGTAGGAATTCGGCTCGTCATGGGTGCTTACCTCACCACCATGATTCCCAGCATTTGTGCTGAGTCTTGAGAGCTGCTGCTTGCCATCTGCTGTCATCTCCTCATGGTGCGTCACTTGATACACATTGCCACAACACCTGACAGTCCCGTGTATGATCCGAACTTCGAATGGCTCGACACCAACCGCCATAGAGTGACCAAACTGTTCAGCTACTGTACAAGGGCTATTTTAGAACAATATGGCTGTGAGCTGCCATCTTGTATCGCCAAGGTTGGAGTAAATCTCATCTCAGGCTCTTAAAGAGGTCCAGAATGATTTTAGATCTGTCACAGTACAACAAGCTGTTTACACTGACAATGTTTTTATCTGGACTTTTAATAATTTTTTAAAGCAGCATCATGATTTTACCCTGGTATATATATGTATATAAATGGATGGGTCTAAGCAGGCTAATTGAGTAGGTTGCTCTGCAGCATTAATTTTGAAACCTTTTCTTACTACAGTAGAACTCCATTTATCTGAATCAATTGGGACCGGACCCCATTCGGATAATCAAAAACTCGGATAATTTGATTTTTTCCGAAAAAGGGTTTATTTTAATTAATTACTGTATGTTTGTTGAAAATAAAAGAAAAAAACTATTTTTAAAGACAAAGACCTTTTAATTAATTAAATGAAAAGGCAACACTTTTACATGTTAAGCATGCTTACAATTGCTGTACATTTATACACTATCTAGGTACCATACTGTAAATAAAAGTAATTGCTTGCTGAACATCTCGGTCAAAGTAATCTGTTTGACTGTATTCATCCGCTTAACATTGAGAAGTTGCATGTGGTCACACTCGGGCTGATGCTCCATCCACTTCAACGCAGTTTCAAGGCTGTAAATACTTGACTAGCTGATGGTCCCGTGTCTGCTTCAACTTTGATATTATGGTCGTCGTCTTCTTTGACAGTTTCTTCTCTCACACTTGCAATAAGTTGATCATCATTTTGAATTACATGCCTAGGGTCTGACGAATCACACACCACCCACTCTACTATATCTTCAGTACTAACTTATGAACTTCCAGGAATTTTCAAAAGAATGTTTCTGAATTACTCAAATGACACGTCATCCCCATCTCCCCCTGTCTCTTTCTTTCATTTTCTTGAGCTTCTTTTTTCCTTTCTCTCATTTTTCTTATCTTCTTCAGCTTGTATGCCTTTCAACCTGTTCCACTCAAGTCTTAAAAAAGCGATTCGGATAGTCGGAGTTTGGATAATTGAGTTCTACTGTACCTGTTAAATGTGCTATGCTCAGTTAAGCTTGTTATCAAATGTAATACGAATATATTTACATTTCAGGTCTTCAAAAAGCAGTTCTTTCCCCACCATATAATCATAATCAACATTTAGTTTATTTGTGTATCTAATAAGCTGACTCTTCTTTGCATTTATCTTCATCCCATGTTTACCAACCCTATTCATGAACTAATGCCTAGATCATTTTTGGAATTAATTAATTCTTAAACAAGCAAATCCACAATCAATAGAAAAAATGTTAAAGATAGTCATGGTTTTATGTCATGGCAATGCTAATATTAAGAGAGGTTTTCAGTCAATTCTGAATGTTTAGTTGAAAATATGAAAAATGTAACTTTAATTGGTCGGCAATTAATATATGACTGTCTTAAGTGAAACAAATGGGGACATTGCAACTCTTGATGCTCCAAAATCTTTAGTTCATCTTTACTGTAACTTACATTCAAAATTGTCTGAACAAATTGATAATTGAAAAAAAAGAACCTAAATTAACTACATCAGGAGATTTGAAAATAAAATGTGTAGCAAATTTATTAAAAAAAATATTTGTCATAAAAAAGCTAAACTTCTAGCTGAGATTCAAGTTATTGATGATCTATTTAAAAATCTTCAATGATTTTTATATAACAAATATTAAAAGTTTAATTTGTTATAATTTAGGCTAGTCATTAGTTTGTTTCTGATTTACTCATTTTAAATTAGTTTTCATAATATTATTAAATTAGTTATAAAATACCAACTATGGCAATGTACTGAAAATGAATGAAATAAATTGTGATATTCAGATAAACACAGTTAAACATATCTTTTTAATTTTTGTGAGTTTTGTACTGGATTTAACTATGAACAATTGAAATGTTATCAAATCTTAAAATATTTTAATAAGATGAATAAAATTTTGAAATTGGGGAACAGTATAACAAATTTTACTGGAAAACTTTGGAATATCGGGGAATTTTTAAATCATTACTTTGTGGCCATCCTGTATCTTTATATGGGGAAAAAAGGTAAACAATGAAAGATGGAAGTGTTAAGAATTGGAAAAGAAAACTCATGCAAGAATTAGGACAAATGTGGCCATCATTGCCTTAGAAGATTAGTGACTTGAAATGATAGCTGTTTGAAGAAAGAATAACTATAATGAAAAGATACTTTAGAAAGTTGGAGAATCATTGTCAACTGAAAGGACGTTTCCAGGGTTTCCCAAAATTACTCGAGGCAAATTCCATGATGGTTCCTTCAAAAAGGCAATGTCTGAAATCCTTCCGATTACTTGCCTCTAATTCTCATCCATCTCTAATGATCTCAACAACGCATAAAGTCTTAAGGGGAAAAAAAATGCATAATTGTAATAAAACCATTTTATTTTGCCTACAAAAAAATTAGTTTTGGAATTTTTTTTCTGTTTTAAGACTTGCCTACTTTTCTGTACCTATTATAGCAATTGTATCAGATTTTAGCATGAGGCAGTAATTAATCTGGTGATAATTATTTAGCAAGGATATCTAAAACTCAGTGCATCTATTTGCCAACAGCTTTCAACTTGCCCAAATATTGGAATTTTGAGATTTGCTGATTACATCACATTGTCAGCCTAACTGTGCTAGTGATAGTATTCAGAATTAATATTCCAGGTTATAATCAATTAGCAAGGGATTTCGATCTAAGAGTATGTCACGAATGTTTTTGGAATAATTTAATTTATTCCTTTTTATTTTCTGGCATGGATTGAGCTCTTGAGCAGTTTCAATTTGACACAGTTTCATTATGCTAAGTCAGGTGTGAGCAAGTCCATCTGAAGCCAGAAAATATTAGGAACTGCTGCTCTATTTCAAATAATTATATACGAAGCACCTGGCTCTATAAATATTTATGAAATTGGTCACACTGAGCGTGGTGGTGTAACGGCTAGCATTCTGGCCTTGCATTCGGGAGGACGGCGGTTCGAATCCCCGTCCGGGCATCCAGATTTGGGTTTTCCATGGTTTCCCAAATCACTCCAGGCAAATGCTTCGTTCAAAAGGCCATGGTCGAATTCCTTGCCCCACATCCTTTCCCGTCTCTAAAAGACCTCACTGTTAGAGAGACGTTAAGCAGGTAAAAAAAAAAAAAAAAGAAATTGGTCACCTTCTTGGATTGTGTATTTCATAAAAAAATTATGTGTTTTAATAATGCATGAATGTGTTATTCAGCTTAAAATAATCAGCTTGTATTTAAGCTGAGAAAGTTAGTATATTGTTACTGTTTGCCTAAAGGTTTAGTAATTCAGTGGCAGATTAGTAACTAAAACACCAGCATTGAACAATTATTCATTTTATTGGTGCCATAAAAAAAATCATGAGATAAAATCTGAGGTATCCATCAAGAGCATGAATGTTTCCAACAGTGTTTATTTTAATCTGCGAACTATTAGTTTTTTTGTTTTTTTTTGTTTTGTAATTATTGTTTCATCTCTATTTGCAACCTTCAAACTATTATTTGAACTATGAAGTGGTGGTGAGTAAGGCTAAGATATGAATATATTTTATTTCTTAACTGTACTTATCTTATGGTGTTCTCATTATCACCACCCTTTCATCAGCAATCAATTAATCAACTGCAAAAGTAATCTTGTAACTTTTTTGTATGGAGAGTGTTGTTGTGTGAGTTTGAAAGGACGATGATTTAGGAATAGGAAAAGAACTGTTTCACTATCTTTGATTGTGCAAAAATAAAGGGCTGACAGATGGAGGAGTGGTACTGAAGAGTTTTGGAGACAAAATTGCTAATGAAAAAACTCTGTATAAGCTGTATGAAAATGTTTGCAAGTGATAACAATAGAAGAAATTAAGATCTCTAGAATAACAAAAGATTTGAGTAAATGAATTTGCTAGGATTTAGGGAGGAGGAGTGGCAGTATAAAGTAGTTTATGACAAATGTGGATAGAAAAAAGGGGGGAAATTGGAGAATAAAATAAGGCTGTAAAAAATGTTTAGTTTTTTTTTCTTTCATTTTGCAATGTTTAATATTTTAAATATGATGTCTGACTAGGGAACTGTTTTACACATTATTGTGTTTGTAGTTTTATTTCGCTTGAAGAAGAGCACAGCCTGAAATAATGTGTTAAGTTTTCACTGCATTTATGCTGGGTTGTTTTCTAACCCCATATCATAGTTTGCATTGATAGTGTTTTTTTTTTCACTAGCCATCTAATCTCTTGTTCATTTATTATTATTACAGATCAGCAAGTACCTTCACTGCAAGATGTTTTCCTTATGTACTGCAGCATGGCTCATGGTACCACATTGCAAGATCTTTGTGTGAGATTTAATCCTCATGCACTTTCAATAGATGAAAGAAAACTGGTTCAATTTGGATTGCTTCACAAACTCATAAGACGTATCCACAGAGTAAGGCACTTTTGACATGTTTACCTCATTTCCTTTAAGATCTGTTTGTTCTTCTGGTAATAGTAAGCGTAGCGGGAAGCTGAGAGAATTTTGCTTCAGTAATATCAGTCTCTGAAAGATACATTGGCAAAAGTACCTCACGTGACTTTACTAATTAGTAATTACTAGAAGACAAAAATACTTGATGGATTATTAATGCAAAGAAGTGTGTACCTGTTGAAATAAAATGTCATGGCATTTTTTCTTTTCAAATTATCAAATGATTGCGCAGGTATTATCATATTAGGGTGCCATCAAACTGAAATTAATTCACATCCTACTGCTAGTTCACTGACTGTTGATTATGAATTTGCTTTTCATATACATTAGCATATCATAAAGTGCTAACAACAATAGCTAAATATGTTTCACATCATCAAGTAATATACACATATTTTTATAAGCTCATACTAGACATTTCAGACACACAAAACGTGAAACTCCCACTTCTTTATTAATATATCACACCAGTAATAACCACACCAAAAACTGCCAAAAATTAAGATAAAAAAGCTTAAAACAACAACGCTAACATTTTATTGGTAGTAAATAAAATAACTACACCTAACCTTGTAATTGTTTTGATACAGAATAGTTTAAAACTATAGTCGAAAGTTGTGTTCTACCACTTTTTAACATGTGGTGGGTTCAGGATCTCACTCTGTCAGAACATTACTAAAAAATCTTGCATGTTGAGTTGTATTTCTTCCACAAATGTAAGATTTAGTGTGAGAATTTTGCATGTGATAATTGCAATCCAGATCGAGTTGAATTTGGTGCAGCAAGAAGCAGTCTCATTTAATGTCCTCTTTTTCACCCACATTTTAGAATCTAGTTGGTAAGCAATACCTTATATGACTTCCAAGTGTTACATTAAAACTGATAGTGTTGTCAATGTAAGTGCCTGTAGGCAATGAAAATAATGAAGGATAAGGAAAATCACCCATCACTTACCACAGGTGAAGGCAGGAGGGCCAGTCAAACATGAAAACATTGCTTACTGCATGCTAATAGTAGTATTAGTAGCATGTGCACATCCCTCCTTGCCAGATGTCCCCCTTTTTTTATCTGCTTAACGTCTCTCCAACAGCGAGGTCTTTAGAGATGGGGCCAGATGTCCCAGTACTATGTCCCAATACTATGTACATGAATAAGGGTTAATCCAAAATATTGTGAAGTTTGTTCGTGTCTTTGTATTTTCATGTTCGTTTGACCTTCTTGCCTTCATCTGTGATAAGTAAGGCCTGGATTCTTAGGTTCAAACTTTTTTTGTTCCTACCAGAATTTCCTCGAAATTTTAATTTTCTTTTTCGTCTTTTGTATAAACTAATAATATTCGTAAATTTAATAGGACCTAAAATAACCTAATTTCTATGTTATGACCTAAAAGGACCTAATTCAATTTTCAGAATCTAAGACCTAATTTTATGTACTGATCCAGTCCGACTGTAATTTTGTTACTTAAACAAAACAAAAGACCGACCAGATTAGCTCAGTGGTACGGGCCATGGGTAGTAATCTGGACTCGGGAGACGCCATGGGTTCAAACCCCACCGTCTGCTGTTCTGAAATGGCTAACCTCCAGGCAAATTCCGAAACAATACCTTATTGACACGGTCGCTTCCTTTTCACCCTTCCTTCCCAAAAATTTCCTTTTCTTCTTCTACATAGATTCCCAGTTGTATCTATGACAGTGTCATGTTAGAAGTTTTAAATGCTCTCAATAAAGACACAATGTATTGAATACAATTGTGGCTTATGTCGCGTGTTTTAATGTGAACGAGCTTGACATTGTATTGTATTATAAAGTCACAATGTTTATAACGCAGTGGCAGTATATATATTGCGCGTTTTAAACTTTATTTCCCTTAAAAAATGTGTAAATTCCTAAATTTGTATTTTAAAAACCTATAAAAGCCTAAAACGTGAATTGAATAAACCTAAATTAATTTTTTTAGATCCTAAAAATCCGGGGCTTGGTGATAAGTGACAGGTTATTTTCTCTATCTTTCCTTATTTTAAAACTGAAAAGAGAGCATTTTCTGGTTTTGTAGGGTTTAAAGTCTTGAGCATTTGCTGCAAATTTGATACCTCAGTTATATAATAATAAAAAGAAATGGAAGTGAGAATATCTTGCAACTGCAATGGTGTAAGGTATCGTCAGTTCTGTGTGTGAAGAAAGATACACAAAAATCATAATTTATCATTTGAGGAAACTGGAGCATAGATTGGATTGAGATATTCATTTCAGTGGGTACACCACAGTTTGACCAGTGAACGAAAGTGCGTCTATGTGAATGAAAAAAATACATGCCAGGAATAATGAACTTAGTTGTTCATTCAATTGACTGTGTCATGGGTGATGTAATTTCTATTTACAAGTTATATTTTGAGACTAAGGCAGTATGGATCTTTCTGAAATGAAAGGCCACTGATGAAATCGGAAAGATCTTAGAAGTGTTTAAAAGAAAATGTGTACCTGCTCAAAAAGTTCTCTATCAGATTTATATCCAGAGGTGAAGGGAAGTTGCTCTTGAGTGAAACACCATCATTTGCCAGATAACGGATGGGTAGTGCACTTGAGTTTTTGACGCGTTATGCTGAAAGCAGCGAAGAATTTCTGAGACGGATAGTCACGGGAGATGAAACGTGGGTTTCTTACGACACCCCTGAGAGTAAGCGGCAATCAATGGAATGGAGGCACACTTCATCCCCACCAAAGGTTAAGCCGAAGCAAATCATGACACCTCGGAAAATGATGTGAACAGTGTTCTGGGACTGGAAAGGCATCCTACTCATTGACTTCTTACTGCGTGGTCAAACAATCAAAGCAGATGCTTATTGCGAGACACTTCGGAAATTGCGCCGTGCAATTCAGAATAAGCGCCGGGGACTGCTGTCAAAAGGTGTTGTTTTGCTTCACGACAACGCACGACCACACACTGCAAACGTGACGAAAAACCTCGTACAGGGATTTGGCTGCGATGTGTTTCACCATCCTCCGTACAGCCCTGACCTTGCTCCTAGCGACTTTCATCTGTTCTTACATCTCAAGTCTTTCCTTGGCGGTCATCACCAATGACGACGAGCTGAAAGAAACTGTTTCCAACTGGTTGAAGACATAGGCAGCAGATTTCTATGAAGAAGGTATACAAAACCTGGTGCCACGCTATGACAAATGCCTGCAAAATTTCGGCAGTTATGTGGAAAAGTAGTTTAAGAGTTGTAGAATTTTGTGCAATAAAAATTTCTTCTGTATCTGTGTACAATTTCATTTTATTACCAAACGGAACTTACTTTCTGGACGCGCCTCGTATTTTGTGTATTGCATTAGGGTGAAAGTTTGTTCAAATTTAAAAAACAAAGGAAGGAGAGTTGGGTTAAACACAGTGTATATTCTGACTGAAGAAATGTATACATAAATAAAAATCTCCCTAATCTGCATTTTTTTTAAAAATTATGTACCACTCAAAACGATTGTTAAAACATCACTTCTGATAAGTGCTAGTTCTTTCTGGAGTGACTGAAGACAGTGAAAAGAATAAAGGGTAAAAGATGGAATGTGTATTATTCAGGAGGGGATGGAAGCTGAAAATAAAGGCAGTGAGAAAGTGTGAGAATTACTGGGAATTATTGTATTATCTCAAGCTGAGATCAGTGGTTACCTGAATCCTGTTTCATACTGGTTGTTTAGTTTCATCATCACAGGAGATGCTGTTATTGAAGTGTGATTCAATAATTGAATTTATTGGTACCATTTGAAGTGGCATGAGCAGAAATAGAATGATCCATTGTTTCAGGTGAATACTGTTTGGCTACGACCATTCATTGTGAATGATTGTGAATTTGTGGTCAGTTGTTGCAAATTAATTGGTAAAGGACACAAACGATTTCACAAGTCACATGCTCTGTGATAGAATAGCTTTCTACATTTCAGGGGTTAATGTAGATATTGGGGGGAAAAAATATGCACATTATACATAGGACTTTCTTGCTAACTACTGACAATATTGGAATTTGTGACCCTGGAATTGGCTCATATTGGGGAATCTACTGAAGCCTTTTTTGGATGAAGCAAGGAGAGTCTTGGGTGTTGGAGGTTCTCATCTCAATATAAGAGAAGGAAATCATAGTCCTGGCGTAACACAGAATTTATGGAATCAAATCCTGGGAAGGACTTTGATTGTTCTCAAGAGGATCAGAATTGTTGTTTGGCTAAACTGGTTTTATTGTTGTGTAGAATAGTTATTTGAGTAATAAACTGCATAGGATTTACTAAGGGTTTTTAAGGTTTGGGTGATGTTGGTGCACTTGGTGAGGATCTGTTGATAAGACAGTACTGCCTCAAATACTTAGACTGTATCGTTGGCAGTATTTGGTGTGAGAGTATGCAGCTATTTGAGGGGTGTTACTATTGTAAGTTGGTTGATTTGACGGGGACTGAGAGCCTGATGTGACCATTAGACACAACCACATCCATTGAAGGTGACATGGGTGTGGGTATAGAACCACTTGAATTCAGGGTATGATAGGAACTCATGCTGCCAGGAAAAATTAGAAGATTGTTTTCCTTGTTTGTCAAAATCATAAAAAATCAGCTATCATTTTGAGCCACGTGAGTAGTTTCAGAGGTAATTGATCTTGGAATGACTGTGATGGTCAAGAAAAAAAAAAAAAGTCAGCATAACAAGAGGCCATTGGGGATGGGTTTTTTTTATGGCAGTGACACAGGTTTGGTGATAAATTTGTTCATTGAAGGAAGAATAGTTGTTGTTTTAATCACATTGCATAAATGTTGTTAAAATGCAATTTTTCTCTGTTTAGGGAAAATAAATATTTATTCAAAATAACAATCCGACTATAACCTTGAGCTAGTTGTTTGATATTGGTTTCTGTGGATTGGTAATTATAAATAGCAAGAGCAGTATGAAAAGTTTTGCCTCCACTAAAATAGGTTGTTTCACTAGACAATTCTGAACATAACTGACTCTGTATAGCAGCATTCTCTTCCCCTTTGGTAATATATTATATTAAAAGCTCAGTTCATATCAGATGGCATTAAGTTCAATCATTTGGTATAACAGCATGCTGTTGTTGAAATCTTAACCACAGAAATCGAAATTCCCAGACAAGTCTAGGCAAGACTTTTCAGCCCGCTCTAATAGGTAATTGTAAATGAAGCATTTGAATTAACATCATGACACTTGTGCATTAATGCTTTGATGTTTCCTTTTTGTTTTGTTATTTAACTGAAGTGAATCCAGAAGTGCCTGAATTTATAAACACACATTTTACTGTACTTTTTTTTATTGATATTTTACAATTTGTAGCACAACCATTTCTACAGCAGTATGAGGCACTTTTGACTGTAAAATTATTGCTTTATCTATGGACCTTTAATTCAGACTTACAAATTTAATTGTTTGCTGTAACTATTGCTTGAGGGCTGCTGCTTTTTTTTTTTTTTTTCTTTTTAGTGGTGACCACAAAATTGCATATTGAAATTCTTCAGTTTTTCTAATTAATGCTGATATTTCTTCCTAGTTTTATGAAAAACATAATCTGATCCTTATGGAAACACTTCTGTTATAACATATGACCTTCATTTGCATTTATGAAGTCTGTGATGTATTTTATGTTCCACATGACTGACATGTTAATTCTTCAATTTCTGTTTAGTACCCTGTGATTTTGAAGTCGCCCTGTAATTCAAATCCAGTCTCAAGTTTGCAAGCCAGTTTTTCGGGTTTGCAGTCGTTTGATGAGATTTGCTGTATCAGAGGATTCAGTGCTCAAACCTTAGAAGAGAAAATAGAATCTGACCCCTCTGTTCTGATTATATGGAAATGAATTTCACAAAATGGGTAGGTATATCAGTCTTGGATGTGAATTTTGTGGTTATCTTGAGAAAAAGTGGTCACACTGAATCTTCATTTTACTTACAGAAATTCTTTATTATTTTTGGAATAGGACAATAACTTATTACAATTTTATACAATTTCTGAATATAGACAATTTGTGTATATGATATTCCTCCATAAGTAATTCACATAAAAGTTGAAAATACTTTAGCAATAATTCTAGTGATTTTTTGGTTTGATTGTAAATTTATTTTGTGCATGGATAAAAGAAAATTAGTTAGAAATTGGTTTCTACATTTTCAGATACCGAAATTGTTTTTCCTCTAAAATTAAAAGTAACATCTAGAGGTTGTCTTTCAGCATAGATGATTGTAAAACTTTTACAGGTTTGTTGCTGAAGTGGAGTAGTTGTTACATTTTTCCTTCTTTTCCAATTAACACAGTCTTTTTCACATTTCCATATTCTTTCAGAAAAAAATAATTCACTAAAATAGTTTCTTTTTGTTACATCACTGGTTAATCGCAGAATATAATATGCATGTGTGTTAAAGAAAGTTATTGTGATTTAAAAAGAAGCCATTGTTGCTGTATCTAAATGTCCATATTATTGCTGACTGAACAAGCCACTGTACACCTGGTAACATTGCTCTTGCCTGCAACACTGGAGAAAATACAGTTATTTATACTTCAGCCTTCCACTCCATTTAAGCAATTTTGTTCCTGCTATGTTCCTGATTGATTATGCTCGAAGAACCCCTTCCCTGATAAACAGGCTATCCTGAACTTTCTCAGTGCCTTAATCTCTGCTTGTACAGGGTTATTACAAATTACTGTCAAGATTTCAAGAAATCATTACACCAAGTACAATTGAGGTAGAAATAAGAATATTAGTTTATTGTTTAGAAAAACTCAAAGCTTTTTTCCATGTACAAGGTGCGTTCAAAAAGTTTTGAGCCAAAATTTATCTCTCACACCAACAATGCCACGTGGCAGAAATTTTGAGGAATTCTAGCTTGAACCTTCCACCTTTGCTGTGGGTAATTACAAGGTTCCCTGCCAGGTTGGAGTGTGGTAGGCATTGTTAAAGATACACATTACAAGCAGCATGCTATGGTCGAGTTTCTTGTTGCCAAGGGAAAAAGTGTCCGGAAAATTCATCAGTTGCTGTGTAATGTGTACGGATCTGTCACTGTTGACTGACGCACCATTAGTTGATAGTTGCAGTGAGTAAAGTCTGCAGCTGCGAAGCAGTCAATTTCACCACTGCTGTGACCCCAGTGCTGGTGCAGCACGCTTACAAACTGATTCAGTAGAATCGATGCATTACTGTTTGACAGTTGAGTGAAAAATAGCCCATCAGTATCGGTAGCGTTTACCATAACTTCCATGAACTGGGATACTCCAAGGAGTGTGCAAAATGGATCCCCAATGAACTCGTGTTTTACCAAAAAGTAGCAAGGATTCTTTTTTTTTGTACATATGGCTTTACGCCTCGACGACATTGAAGTCATTAAATGTGAGATGGAACTGTGTACTAGGAACAGGAAGGAATTTGGCCATGGCCTTTTGAAGGAAGAAACCTGGCATTTACCTGGAATGACTTGGGGAAACCATGGAAAACCCAAATTTGGGTGCCTGAACTGGGATTAGAACTGGCGTCCTCCCGATGCGAGGCCAGCACCATATCCAATCACCATGAGAGCAAAAAGTCAAATCAGTGTTTTCAGCAGGAAAGATCATGATCACTGTGTTTTGGGAAATGCAAGGTGTCATTTTGTTGAATGTGATGGACCAAGGATCCACTATTAACTCAGATGCCTGTGTTGCTACATTGCAACTACTAAAGAAGTGCTTCAAATGTGTTCAGCCTGAAAAGAATCTGTCTGACATGCTGGTTTAGCAAGACAACGCAACACCCCACACAATGTCTGCAAACTCGTGAAGTGTTTGCAAAACTTGGCTTCTCCATCTTGCCGCACACACCCTATAACCCCAACTTGGCAGAGACTTTCACATGTTTGGCCCTTTGAAAAATGCTTTCCATGGGATACACTTTGAATCTCAGGGCAATGTCCTTTGCACTGTGAAGAGGTTGTTTTGTAATCAGTAACTGGCATGGTACTGACAGGATTTACATGCTCTTCCAGAATGCTGGCATAAAATCCAAGGAACAGACAGATACTTCTTTGAAAAATATTCAGTATTTGTGAACAATGTAGCAATTTGCTTTCCAAGTTGCAAAGTTGTATCCCCCATACTTTCAGAGAAATAAATTTTGGTGCAATACACAAAAGAGGAGTTTGTTACAAAAAATCATCTTCCAGTGCATTGCAAAATCAAAGTGTGAAGCAGTCAAGGTGATAAGGTTGTTAGGTGCTTTCATAACACTTTCAAACTGTAAATTATAGCATGCCCTGTTTCTTGCTAGCTTGTGGAGTCCATTTCCTAGGGCTGCATTAAAAAAAAATTGTGATCCGTTCCTAGATTACTTCTGACATCGAGGGAAGCCCACTGCTTTTTCCTTTACACAAACTGTGCATTGTCATCCATGGATGGATTCATTGGAGAGTTGATCTTTCCCAAACATTTTCCGAAAGTGATGGACATTGATGATAAACAAAGTTTGATGAAATTTGCGAGTGCAAAGGTCCCTGGAAGAACAAAAATTGCCTTGAACAAATGATATCTCATTATATCTCATTCCTATTCTCACATATTCTCTGGAAACATGCACACTAATGTCAAAGGGCCTTAGCAATATCCAGGCCTGTGAAATGAAGTTTCTTAGAACTGCCCTCCAGAATGAGACTTGACCATATAAAGAATGATGAGATTAGATCAAACTTAGAGCTAAGGGAATCCATGGAAGAGAGACTTAGGTCATCTAGACTTTAATGGTTTGGGTGTGTTGAACGAATGAATTGTTCAAGACTACCAAAAGCCTATTTGGAAAAAAGACCAATGGGCAAAAGACCAGTGGGAAGACCAAGAAGAAGATGGACAGATCAACTAAAGGAGGACATTGAGAGAAGAGGCTGGAACTGGGAAGCTATTACGAACAGGGAAACATTTCTAGACAGGAGACAGTGGAAGACGATCATCTATTACCACCAGGACGGAAACACAGGAAGGCTTGTAAACCACACCCAGGAAACTGAAGATGGTCATCAGCAATAATGATGATGATGATGATGATTAGCCACCATATTACAAACTCTGCCATGTGGCAGTGAAAAATATTACTATCTGATAGCAGGTGAAAACTTAGAGATTCTCTACCCACACATAAAACAATCATAGTCGTATGTTTAATAATTTGCAAAATCCTGACAGTCATTGGTAATAACTATGCTTTTTTTACGTGTTCAGGTTTATGTACATTATTATTGTGGAAAATGTTCTTACAGTATGTTCTGATTTATACACAATCGTGGAACTGCCCAATCAAAACACAAAAAAAAAACATGATTTTCTGTTTAGCCAATTGCAAACAAATCTATAAGTTCAGCTAAAATCTGCAATGTTGAATCATCTGAAGTGTGCAATAGAATAACAGATATTGAACAGAAAATTGGGTTTAGAAATACATAGGTAAACACTAGTGTTCGACCGAAGGTCATTGTTTGGCCGAAGCCGATTGTTTGGCTCTTGCCATAACCTTCGGCCAGATATTTATTGATTAGAATGAAATAAAACATAATACAAAACCAGGTGTTAAGCAAAGCAAAATTAAATGCTGTTATATTTATTTATTTAGTTATAATAAAGAGAAACAAGAAAATTTAACAGTAACAGCCCCAAATAAATTAGAATAATTTGTCTTGGTCATCAAACTATTAATTAATTATTGAGAGTTTTAGCTCTGGTCACATTATTTTTGTCTTACGTTAGCTTACATACAGTAATACTATCTTTTTTAATAACAATAAAAGCATGTTTCAATCTTCTTACCTGACATATTTTTTTTTTTTTTTGCTGTCATCAGTCTTTCGACTGGTTTGAAGCAATTATCAATCCTTCCCAATCTTGCGCTAACCTCTTCATCTCAACACACCCCTTACACTGTTCGTCCTCAATTATCTGATTCATATATTCTAATCTCTGTTTTCCTCTACAGTTCTTACCGTCAACTGTTCTCTTTACTAACAAATTAATGAATCTTGTATGTCTCAAAATATGACCTACCATCCTGTCTTTTATTTCTGTAAGCATCTTCCACAAACTTTTCTCACCCATCATTTCCCAAACTCGTTCATTTCGTACTTTGTCTGTCCACTTAATTTTTAGCATTCTTCTGTAGCACCACATTTCAAATGCATCCATTTTCTTTCTTTCTGCTATTCCTAAAGTACATGTTTCGGTACCATAAAGTGCTGTGCTGCATACATAGAGTTTTAAAAAGTTATTTCTAAGCCTTAGATCAATATTTGAAACTAAAAAAGATTTCTCTTTTTCATGAAGGCTTTTTTTGCTAATGCTATTCTGCTTTTAACATCATTTCTGCTTCAACCATCAGTTGTCATTTTGCTTCCCAAGTAGCAGAATGCACATACTTCTTCTGTCGCATCCGATCCTATTTTTATATTTAATCTACTAGTATTGCCATCGTTTCTGCTACATTTCATCACTTTTGTCTTGCTTTGATTTATATTTGGTTCAAACTATTCTTTCAGTATTTTGTTTATTCCATTATGTAACTTTTCAATATCCTCAGGTTGATCTGCTATAAAGAGTTTTATTATTCTAGTTCTTAAAATAAAATATCTTGCAGTCTAAATTAGGCTCATATATTAAATTATTATTTAAAGCCAAATCAATAACGATATTTTTAAAGGAGTTTTAGGTATACAATTTTTTACCTGGATTAATTAAAAATATATAAAATGTAAACAAAACAAAAAGTAGATTGCTACTTAATTAAAATAAGATTTAATAGTTAAAATCAAACTGCCTGACATTCTAAACTATAAAGGTTTTTTTTTTATAGCTCTTCTGTCGTCACCTGCAGAACTGAACAATTGTTCAGTAGTAACACTAGTGTTAGTAGCTGATTAATATTTGATTGCTATCAAAAAACATATGGGCAGAAAGTCCAATATCGAGAAAAAAATATACCAGTGGTCCTCAGCAGCAAAGGTTCTCTTAAATAACAAGTCAGATGTTCTTCATAGTCCAATTTAGTCTCAGTCACTATTTCCTTTATAGCAATATCTTCAAAAATTACATCGTGAATCAGGAGCTGTAGTGTGAGCTACACAATTAATAGAAATGTTGTTTCCACAGCCTGTGGCTGCATTCATATTTGAAGTATTATCATGAATACCCATATTTTTTTATTATTTTGTGCAGCTCGCCGGTGTGTCATATCTCCACTGCGCACGCAACCTGTGGGCGCGCTGTGCTGGCGTCATTCGTAATACTTCGTTCATTTTCGGTAGCTGGATACAAAACTTCAGCTTTGGCCAAATCTTCGGCTTTGGCCAAATCTTCGGCTGATTTTGGCCGAGGCCGAATGTGTGGCCGAAGGTGCTAATTTTGGCCGAAGGTGGCTGAAGCTTCGGTCGAACTCTAGTAAACACATGTTTACCTTGAGGCTTTAATTCATTGCTTGCATTTGTTTCTGTATCTCTTCCTTTCATCAGCATATTGTTTCTTTCTGTGGCATTAGTTTATACAACTAGATTGTATTGTTGTTTTTCTTACAAGTCTATTTTATTTGTTTACTCTTTCGGGTTCCTTCTTAAGCACAAATCACTGGTAAAATGAATGGATCTGCAGACATGACTATAATTATGTAAATAATTGTTTATATTAATTTATTATGAATGTGAGATAATGTAAATTATGATAATTTATTGTAATATGAACCAAATGTGAAGATAATAAATAAAACATTTAACAAACATCTCTCTTCGGCATTTTTGGCAGTTTACTGAGTGAATTGGTGCATTGGCTACATTGTTGAACTTGATATTAATCCTGAACTTCTGGCATAAAGTTCCATGGTTTCAAAAAATCAGAAATTGCTGCAAATGTGACTTAAGCTAAGCCATTGCAATTACCTGTTCCAGTCTTTATCACAAGTTTTATTGACCTTAATGCTGACAAGCTGCAAAATCAAACAAATTTGCTGCCATATCCTGTTTGAACAATATTATACAGCACATATGACCTATGCTTTTATACAGTAATGCAATTATTGTTGAGTGAGTTAGTTTTGTGTTTATAAAATGAAAATCTTTATTAAAATTAAGTAATCACTTAATTTGAATTATGGAGGATCGGCATTTGGTTCATAAAGGACCAGTTAGTTACCAGAATCAAAGATAGGATTGCAAAGAATCAATAAAGTAGGCCGGTAAAACTTTCAAATTGAATTCATTAGAAGTAAAGAAAACATGAATGTTGACCCCTGGGATGTCCATTCAACAACTGACAATGACAGACTGAGAGTCCACTCAATAAGAAAGGATACTTATTTTACTGAAATCTTAATTCACAAATATGAGGTCAGTTTGGAAGAGGTGAAGAAAGGTGATAGGCAACTACAGCAGCAATATTTTCAGTAAAAAAAATTAGTGAAAGTCATTGAGGATTAATTTAGTTAGAGAAACATCAAAGTGCTTAGAATAAACATTGAAGAAACAACATTGAGTTTTTGCCCTTTAGCAACAAATCCTTGGATAGTGTTTACCTTAAAGAATGTGTGTTAGCTAAATATTCTAAGCTTCTTGCTGGTGATATTTTCCACTTTATAATCTCTCTTTCCATAACAGGTTTTATGATGCCTGTGTATATTCTTTAAAAAAATAATTGATGAAAATTTCTTCCCTATTAGGAATTTAAACTAATTGCGTGAGGGCTGTTCACTAACTATGTGAAAATATGATTTTAGACTCCTTTTTTTCTCATTTTTCTCATTCTGCTTGCCTGTCCCTTAATTGTGTATGTCGCCATCATCCCCCCCCCCCCCCCCCACACACACACAAAGTTTTCTTGAGGCTATCAATTTACTGGAATTTATCCAACTTGTTGGGTCCAATCAATTTATTTTTTTCTGCTAGCCATTTTTCATACTTGGGAACAAAGTACTGTTTCTGTGGTGCTGTATGTGTGTGAGGGATGGGTAAAAGGTGAGAAAATTAGTATCTTAATTACAATAAATATTGTTTTTATGTGTGAGTGGAGACTTTCCCGGCATACTGATGCATAAAATCCTCTCGGGTATCCAGCCAGATAGTGTTGTATAAAGACGACGTTTCTTCATCAGGTGTTAGGTCCCTTCTAGCTGTCGCAAGGTGACTGTCACTGCCTAGATTGGCTTAGCCTCCTACTAACTTCCTTTATACCTTCAGGAATGGCGCGCAAAATCTTGGGCTCCATACAACGCCCGCTCCCCAGCCACCTGGATGTGCTGGCAATTCGCGATGCTGGTGGGCCCGCTCGCTCTGATTGGTCGAGAGTGCTGGCTTAATACACGGCCTGCTGCAGTGCCCAACTGGTGCCATTTGTGCCCTCTACGCCCTGTTGTGCAAATCTTCTTTGCTCTTGTCGGAGATTGTTAATGATTGGTCTCCAGGCTTCGCTCAGATAGAGCCCACCGTCCCTATTTATGTTGTTATCATTTAACCGGATTTCCAACACCTCGCTTATGACCAAGTACCAGAAGGAAGAAGCCCTAGCCAGAACTACAGTTTTGTCAAACTCTATACTGTGTTCTTCATCGAAAACATGCTCGGCTATCGCAGACTTTTCCTGTTGCATCATGTTTAGGTGTAGTTTGTGTTCAGTAAGGTGCTCTTTGATCCTGGTGATGGTCTCACCGATATACACTTTGCCGCATTCACATGGTATGGAATAAATCCTAGGTGTCCTCAAGCCTAAGTCATCTTTTACCGAGCGCAGCATATCACGTATCTTGGCGGGAGGCTGGAAGATACTTTTTATCCCAAACCACGGCAAGAGTCTTCCAATTTTTCCTGACGTGTTCCTGGCATTTTAAAGGAAAGCAAGAGTTTTTGGCGGTTCTTCTTGCTCCGATGGTAATCTTGGTGGCTTCTGAATAAAGGCACACTCTATCTGCCACCTAGAGTAGCCGTTCTGTTTGAAGACGGTTTTGAGGTGTTTCATTTCTTTCAGTAGGCTCTCATGATTGGTGATTGCTCTTGCTATGTGCACCAGTGTGGCCAATACAGAGTTGCGTTGTGCTGGATGATGGAAGCCGGTTGCATCCAAGTAGCGCTCAGTGTGGGTGGGTTTGCTGTATACGCTATGTGACAAAGTACCGTCAGGTTTCCGCTTTATCAAGATGTCCAGAAATAGGAGGAACCCGTCCTTCTCTACCTACTTCATAAAACGCATATTAAGGTGGATTCCATTGAGATGGTCGAGAAATTCATCCAACACTTGGATGCCATGTGGCCACACAGCGAAAGTATAATCGACGTAACGGAAGAAGCTAGAAGGTTTGAGGGTAGCATTTCTAGTGCCCTCTCTTCAAAATCCTCCATGTAGAGGTTTGCTACTACTGGAGAGAGCGCTGACCCCATAGCCACTCAGTCAGATTGTTCACAGTACCTCCCTCCTTACATGAAATAAATGGATGTAAGAATGTGTTCAAAGAGGTTTGCGGTGATCGGTTCAAAATGACGGTGTATCAGGTCAAGTGTGTCCCTTACCAACATGTGGGTGAAGAGCAATACCACATCGAAGCTGACCAGGATTTCAGTATCTGAAACTGGATGGTCTCCGCAAATTCCGTTGCGTTCTTGATGTGATGACAGCAATGACCCACAAAGTGGCTAAGAATGTGTGTCGGATACTTGGCAAGCTGGTAAGTTGGTGCTCCATTGGCATAATGGTACATCCTGCTTGTGAATCTTGGGCAATCCATATAGTCTCGGTGGTCTCACGGAGTGTGGCTTGATTCTCCTGGTCACCTCTTCTGGTAGTTCGGCCTTACTTGATGTGAGCCATTGTCTTCCTCACAACTTTTGCAGTAGGGTCGGCATCCAACGGTATGTAAGAAGCGTCATCAAGGAGGTACCGCGGAAAGGAGAACAGTCGCGTTACCCTTATCTGCTGGTAAAACGATTATGTCATCTCTGTGGCGTAAAGCATTTAATGATTTACACTTTGTCATAGTGATATTGTTCTTAAGTGGCTTGGCCTTCATCAAGACCTGACAGGTCTCACGTCGTACTTCTTCAGCTTCTTCTCCCGGTAGGGCCTTTCCACCACACAGATGATCTCCTTCGTGGGTACTTGCATAGGGGCAGGAGCGAAATTCAGGCCCTGGGCCAGCATGGAGGTAATTCCATCATCAAGCTGAATCCTGTTGAGGTTGACCACAAAACAGTCAGAACCGGCATATTTTCTGCCCTGGCAGTTTCCCGCCAATCAGTCATATTTGGTGATATGCCTAGCTGTAGTTTTCTCCCATTCCAGTTTCATTTGCACAGAAGTTGCAGTGTCAACCCAGTCCCAGGAATGAGGCGAAAGCCTTGTCGTCAAGTTGAAAAGACAAGACAACAACGTCCGAGCATTGCGGTCGAGTTCAAAGTGCGTGAAGCGGATTAATTCCTGTAGTAGTGAGAGGCTGGCTCGGCGTAATATTTTCTTTGCAGCCCTGCTGTCAATGTGGTGTTTCACTGAAGCGAAGCTAGGCACCATGTCATGGTCTTGACACCTCAAAAGAAATGCCAAGGTTCTAAGCAGTCTTGCTTTCTTCTTGCGCAGTTTATCAAACTGCCTTACTTGGTGTAACATTGCCTCCCCATAAAGGCAAGAGATTAAAGATGAAAGTAGTAGGTGAAGAGCATATACTTAGGACAAACTAGCATTTGTAGTTTTTGTCCTTGATCATTTTGATCATTGTTTTTCAAAAATGAATTTTGTAACACATGCACATGCAGGGCCTCTGTGTGTCTAGCTAGTTCAATTGCACCCCAGCAAAACAAGTCTCAATTTTAGAAATAAAACATATTACCAAAGAATCATACTGCAAATTCATATTTTCTACTGTATACTGACTGCCTCACCTTTGACTGGTTTTGAAATTTTAAAATACTGACAATAAGTAATGCTTTATGCTGAATGAAGGCGTTCTTGTTATTTTGACCTTAGGGCATGTAGTCAATAGTTCTCAAGATTGCAAAGGTTGGTGGTCAATAGTTTTATCTTAGTGTGTTTGTTGGGGTCAAGGATAGTAAAGTTATTACAATCAGAATTTTCTTTCCCAGGGTAGCTAGTATGTTCTTGTTGAAATATGGATGCCCATCTAGTAAGGTAGATATCATGATTAGTAAAAATAGTTTCAATGTTAGATCTTAGCACTACAACTGCTGGAGTAATGATTTTTTTTTTAACAGATAAGTAACTTTAAGTTACATGGAAGAATAAGTTGTGCCTCTTCATGGTCAATAGATTTTTTTAGCTATGAGGTATTGTTGTTTTGGTGACACTTGTCAATAGTAGAATTTATTATTTTGTTTAGCACTGCTTTGCCTTTTATTTTGTTATTTGAACTAGTTACTTAGCCTTTACAATCCCTATTATTGAATATTAATATGGGGTGGTTCCATCCTTTGTCTTTATGACCACTTTGCTGGGGAAACTTTCAGTGAGATGCTTCACTATCAATGAAGAAATGGCAGCACACTCTTCCACAGTAGCTGAAACCGTGACACATTAAGATATGGTTTGTTTTGGGGATTATAATGATTTATAGTGATGTGATCTATGACCTTGCAAGTGCTATTTAAAAATGTCTAAGTAGCAAATATAACAGTTCGTAGCAGTTTCCTAATTTGGTTCTTCCTTCTATGAAATGGCCACACTTACATAGGAACTACAAGGAGTACTAGATAGATAGATTTTAAATAAATCCTTGAAGAATTATTTAAAGTTCACTGTCTTTTTACTATCAGAAACCTTTTGAAACAAAACTGCTGATATCACACACTCGATCATTTGGACTTTGGTCCATGTTAAACATACAGATCACAGGTTAACTTCTGAAGAAAACAGTAGACACTCAGATTACAGCATTTCAAAACCATTGACTTTAACAAAGTTCAGCGCAAAGATATTTAAACATGACTGCTAGTCATCCTATTATCGCCTCCTAACTTCAAAATAACATAGTAACTGGCAGAGGTCATCCCAGCTGCACATTTTATAGTCTTGCTCCAAACCTATTGAGTTCTGTCTTTTTCCACCGCAATTGTTTTAGAACAATCTATACCACATCACACTAATCACCTCAGAACCAGGCCAAAAATCTCTAACTGTTCCCCAAATCTTTCCCAATCTCCACTAAATTTTGATACGACATAGATCTCAATATTTTAAACACTTTATGTCCTTAACTGTTTTACAAAATATCCCTTAGTTTATCGATAAAAATTACTTAAAGCCAATAAACACAGAATCTCAGTCTCATCTTTAAATTTTTCTTCTTTGCAAAAACTTCCACTATAGAAAGATAATCTTTTACTTCTAGCACCTGTATCCAATATTCTCTTCTACAAAACTGTAATACCACAATAACAATTCTTGTAAAAATACGCCAAGTCTCATGGCTGTTTAGTGGCAAATAGTTATGAGATCTTGTTCTGAACCAAGTCTACTCTTTACAGTGTGAATTCACCTCACTTTGTGACAGAATGATTTCCTTTGATGTTATAGATAGTTTATTTAGAATTAAAAAACTCTGTTGAGTTTGCCATTATGGATGCCATGTTTTTGCAGACCTATACAAATACTGTGCTGAATAACTGCCAGCACATTTACATAGGATGCCATTATGGCGCAGGAATAGATGTGAGGAAAACCTCGTGTAATAGATTTCCACACGCAACTCCCTTCTCACCAAGTAGGAGTGCCGAAGATTTCACGCTGTTTGAGGTTTAAGTGAGTGGCCAATAGAGGGTAACCTCCTGATCCACATTGTTAATACACATGTATTGGATATTCTTGACCGTTGTCGACATGGGTGCCTCTGGCCAGGATCTCATGCACGCTGGACGACAGGACACTTCTTTTGGTGCGACCTGCATTGGGTGTGGTTGCGTTTCCGTCTGCCGAGTGTCCACTCACCAGCATGCAGTGCAGCGACCTCACCTACAGTATGCGACTTCATTTGTGTTTGCGGGTGAAAGTGTATGCCGCCCATCTGGGCTGCAGTATTAGTGTTGAGAAGACACGACCTCTGCATGAAGCTGCATTACTGCCCTTGGCTGAAACCAGGAGCTGGACTACTGAACTGCTACACACTGGTAATGTACTTTTGGGTATTATCGTGACCACTGTAATCTTGTGTGCTCCACCCAGAAAACGCATGTGCTGATTAACATCAGAAATTGCAAACGGGCCCCCACATGTATTATTAATTGCAGTGCTCACTGATTGTTTTAATGTAGCTATTCAGGGCTCACAGCTACTGACAACAGTAACTGTATTACAATCATTGCAATCTATCTTTTAATATGCACTGATTATGTTCAGTTGTTTTCTTAATTGTTTGTGTTAGAAAAACTGGTCAAATCACCCATGTAATCTTTGTAATCAATGAAAATCTCTGTAATTAAATATTGCAAAGTGTAGTTGTCTGTGATTTTCTGATTTAGGGATAAGAACCCTCATATCCTGAATATAAATGTTGACCCGGCATCTTACTAATAAGTTTTTGTTGGTGTACTCTGGTAAATTAGTAGTGATTGCTTTTAAATTTCCGTTTCGCAATTTGAAACATTACCTTAAATGTGTTGCTTATAACACAAATACACAAAAGTGAAGATTTCCATAGCACGTCTTTTGATTTTGACAAGTCTTAGAATAAATCATAAATATATAACCATGTATAATATATCCTGTAAGTAAATTTTTTTTTGCTGTCGTCAGTCTTTTGACTGGTTTGATGCAATCCTCCATCCCTTCCTATCCTGTGCTAACCTCTTCATTTCTACATACCCCTTACAACCCACGTCCTCAATTATCTGCTTCATACATTCTAATCTCTATCTTCCTCTACAGTTCTTACCTTCGACTGTTCCCTCCACAAGAAAATTAACCAATCCAGTATATCTAAAAATATAACCTACCAGCCTGTCTCTTCTGTAAGCTTCTTCCACAAACTTCTCACCCATCATTTCCAGAACTCGTTCATCTTACTTTGTCAGTCCACTTAATTTTCAACAGTCTTCTGTAGAACCACATTTCAAATGCTTCAATTTTCTTTCTTTCCGGTATTCCTAAAGTCCACGTTTCGCTACTATAAAGTGCTATGCTCCACACATTGCATTTTAATAAGTTCTTTCTAATTCCTAGAACAATATTTGAAACTAAAAGGTTTCTCTTTTTCATAAAGGCTCTTTTTGCTAGTGCTATTCTGCTTTTAACATCATTCCTGCTTCGGCCATCGGTTGCATTTTTGCTTCCTAAGTAACAGAATTCACTTACTTCTACTGCATCCGATCCTATTTTTATATTTAATCTACTAGTATTTGTATCATTTCTGCTACATTTCATCACTTTGTCTTGCTTTGATTTATATTCAGTCCAAAATATTCCTTCAGTATTTTGTTCATGCCATTCAGTAACTTCTCAATATCCTCAGCCCTCTCTGCTAACAAGACAATGTCATCAGCAAATCATAGCATACTGATATTTTCTCCCTGAAAACTTATGCCACATGGAAATTTTTCTTTGACTTTCATTATTGCTTCTTTTACATACATGTTGAATATTAACGGGGATAGACTACAATCTTGTTTCATACCCCATTTAACTGATGCACGTCTCTCATGATTCTCTACTTTTATTACAGCCACTTGATTCATATATAGTTTATATTGTTCTATCTCGATACTTCTGACTTCTTTAAAATTTTGAACATCTTGTCCCACCTAACATTATCAAAAGCTTTTTCTAAATCAACAAATGCCATAAAAGTATCTTTGTTTTTCTTGATCTGCCCTTCAAGTATTAATCTTAAAGCCAGAATTGCTTCCCTTGTACTGCGATTTTCCCTAAACCCAAACTGATCTTCACCTACTATCACTTCTGCTACCCTTTCCATCCTTCTGTATATTATTCTGGCCAGTAATTTTGAAACATGTGATGTTAGACTAATGGTACTGTAATTCTCACATTTGTCAGCTTGTGCTTTCTTTGGAAGTATGAAGATGATATTTTTATTAAAATCAGTTGGAATTTCTCCTGTTTCATAACTTTCTAATATCAGCTTGAATAATCTTTTAATTCCTTCGTCTCCTAGGGATTTAAGAAGTTCTGCAGGGATCTCGTCAATTCCAACTGCCTTTTTGCTTTCAAGTCATTCAGAGCTTTATTAAATTCTGTCCTCAAAACAGTATCTCCCAAGTCATCAATGTCGACATCACCTTCCTTTTTCCATTACACAATTGTTCAAGTCGTCCCCAACATACAGTTTAGTAATGTATTCCTTCCATCGGTTAACTCTATCTTCTGAGCTTAAGAGGTTTCCCATCGGCAACTTTAATGTTCATACCTCTTTTCTTCATTTCTCCAAAATTCTGTTTGATCTTTCTATATGCAACATCTGCTTTACCTATGACCATTTCCTTTTCTACTTTTTCACACTTTTCTTCTAGCCATTTTTCTTTTGCTCTTTTGTATTTCCCATATATTTGATTTCTAAATTTCCTGTATTATTCTCTTCCTGCTTCATCCTGAGCATTTTTGTACCTTCTCCTCTGATCCATCAGCTCAAAAATTTCTTCTGTGATCCAAAGTTTTTAGGCAGCTTGTTCCCTAAAGCCTAATGTTTCTTTATCAGCTTTCATTATTTTGGTCTTTAATGCGTTCCATTCATCCTTGATTGATTTCCTTTCAGAATTACTTCTTAGACCTAACTAAGTCTACCATTTCTGCAAATTTTTCTCTGGTGCTAGATTGTTTCAGTTTATTCACTTCCAGTCTGTTCTGTTTATACCGGTTCCTTATTCACTTGAATTGCAGCCTGCACTTCAATACTATCAAATTATGGTCGGAGTCTATGTCTGCTCCTGGATACACTTTACAGTCTAGAACTTGATTCCTGAATCTCTGTTTGACCATATCTAGCTGATATCTGCCTGTATCCGCAGGACGTTTCCAGGTGTAGATCCTTCTTGCATGGTTCTTAAACAGTGTGTTTGCCACTACTAGCTTATATCTTTCACAAAATTCTAACAACCTGCTTCCTCGCTTCTTTCTTTCTCCTAGACCAAAATTTCCTACTTTATTCCCCTCTTTTCCTTCTCCCACTATTGCATTCCAATCACCCATGATTATTAGATTTTCCTCCCCCTTCACATATTGGATTAATTCTTCAATTTCGGTGTATATTTTCTGTATTTCTTCGTCATCTTCCTGTGATGTTGGCATATACGCTTGTACTAATGTGGTTGGGATGGGCTTAGTTTCTAACCTCATCAAAATAATCCTGTCACTAAACTGTTCATAATACTTTCTTGTTCATTACTAATCCTACACCAGTGACTCCGTTGACAGCTTGTGTGCTAATTATCCTGTGTTCCCCAGACCAGAAATCCTGTGCATCCTTCCATTTAATCTCACTAATCCCAACAACATCTAACTTAAGTTGTTCCATCTCCCTTTTCAAGTTTTCTAACCTACCTGTCCCTATTCAGACTTCTAACATTCCACACTCCGACTCGTAGAATGTTTCTATCCATTCTGATGACTCCGCCCTGAGCAGTCCCCACCCAGAGATCCGATTGGGGGACTATTTTACCTCCGGAATATTTTACCCAGGAAGAAGCCATCATGATATATGTAGTTTTGAGAGGATTACATGTCCTCGGGATACCCTTTGGGTCTTTAATGCAGTGATTTCCCGTTGTCTTCCTGCATCCCCATGCCGTTAATCATTTCTGATTCATCCGCCTTTAGGGGCTGTTTCCAACCCCAAGGGCAAGAGGGTGCCCTGAACCGCTCCCCGCTCTTCTGCCCTCCTTTTGAAGGCCGTTGGAAAGCAGTGGGTGACTCCTTATACCGGGAATCTATCAGTCGCCAGCTGCCTCGTCGGTGCAAACAGGGTGGACCACGTGATGGAGAGGTTGACATTTGGTTGGAAAAGGCTAGTATAGTCTCTTCCAAACCCTTACACCCCAAGTAAAAATTATGACATGCATAATGGCCAAGTCACCAGAATTTTATTTATACTAAATAAACGATCCTGAACACCGAGAGAAATAATTTTGTTTCACAAAGTGAAGTGAATACACACTGTAAAGTCTAGACTTGGCTCAGAACAAGATCTCATAACTTTTTGTCACTAAACAGCCATGAGGCTTGGTGTATTTTTACAAGAATTGTTTTTGTGGGATCTCATTATCGTTTTGTAAGTTGATTGTTTATTCTCACTCGTTACTCAAATGTAATGATTCCATTTGAAAATTGGTGGATGAGAACACTTCAGAATTCAAGGCTGCCACTTACTCTTCAAACAATGGGTGTGCACCAAGGCTAAGCATGCCCATTGCCACAGATTTAGCTACCACCATAAGTAAATGAATAACTTCTAAACTGATCATGGGATGAAAGTAAAATTTAAGATGTTAAGTACACTTGCTGATCTCTATGCATAAACGAAATTTCAAGCATGTAGTCTCATTCAGAATAAAGAAAATAACTTACAAATAGTCACCAAAATATTTCACATATTGAGTTGCAATTTAAAATCACCAATATTAGGCTTTTCTTATGATGTGGGGATGAAACCATATATGTGTACAAAATTACCTGTTTCTATGACCATGGGATATATCTTAGGTCTTTGACGTGGAAGTGTTGTAGATTTTTTTTAATTTCACTAACTTCCAAAGTAAAGGTAGGAAGAAAATAAAATTTAACAGATTGGTTAAACTTGGTAAGCATTGTGTATAATGAAAATCTGAGGCATGTTATATTATTAGGTTAGAAAGCAATTTAACATTTGGGGTAGATATATTGAAATTTTATAGTTTTAGAATCTTCTCATAATCTGGAGGTAAAACTTTATCTGTGTACCAAATTTCAGCTTTCTACAGCTACGGGAAGTACCTTAGAGTTTTGATGATCATCGGTCAGTCAGTGACAAAAATGGTGATATTTGCATATGAATAACATCCAAACTTAGCACAGGAATGGAACATAATTTTGTAAGTCTGCTAAGATTGTTGATATCTATGTATAATAGAGTATGTAGCATCAATAAGACTGAAGAAATTAAGGTACAAAACTGGCACGAATTACTTCGCGAAAAGGGTAGGCATTGCTGCCACTGTTGACTTGGTGGGTGCAGTGCCATGAACCGAGATTATTAAATATTAATCAAAACCATTAACTGTTTATTAATTTGTCTCCAAACCCATGTTGAATAAACCTTTTGAAATTGCATTTTAAATAGTTCCCCTAAATATTATGAGATAAAACCAACACCAATCTTATTATTTTTTAAAAAACTATTTGTTTTGGTATGCATGCCTCTCATTTTCTTTTTTTATTTATATTGCACTACCAAATTTCAAACTGAAAATTTGTCTTTTTACCTTAAATTCTTTTGAAATCCATTTAACTATTATTATTTTACTACTTGTTATGTCATCCCTTTGAATTATGTACCATTTGCCCCTTAGACCTGAAATTCCTTTATCAAAAATCCTTATTAAAACGTTTTTTTTTTTTTTTTTTTTTTTTTTTTTTTTTTTCTGAAACTTCATTTTTAAGTTTCTTTTAGCTTTTAAAACATTATTTGATTACATTCACCCCCTGCAATGTTTGTTGGTCCCTGTCTATCATTAAATTCAGTCTGCCTGGTAGGAATACTTTTGATCAGATATTGTATATTTTTCCTGAGAAAGTTCAGTAACCTTAATTCAGTTGTAACAGTATTTTTTTAATACATCTTTTTCCATGAAACAAGATTGATAAATAAAAAATAAAAAAAATAAAAAATCCCCACTTTGGTTGCACCTAATTTTATGTCATTATTTGATTTACATACAATAAATTCTCACTTTAGATTGCATTATGTTAAATGTATAGAAAGAACCAATGCTTCGTATTGCAGGTAATATGACAATGACTCCTGTTTTAGTCTCTTATATTATTAAGATCTACCTGCTACACTGATCTTCATAAATGTATCTCTTCATTTCTTTAAAACATTCCCTTAAATCTCCAATTATTTGTTACGTAATGTGTGAGTCTATGGGGGCGTCCATAAATTACGTGAGGTGAAATGGAGGGGGAGGGGTCCGGTGAAGTCTCACCCACGGGGAAGGGGGGGGGGGGCAATGGAAATCTCACAGGAGGTTTTTGAAAAAAAGTGTCTACAAATGACGAGAAAGTCGATTTTAGGGGAATATTTTGTTGAAAAGTGGGGGTGTAACTGGCTTCAGAAGGGTGAGACCTAAAAATTTCTAGGGGGGGTTGTGTGTTTCACGGACCAGATCTCACCAAATAGGGGAGGGGTGGGGGGCGGGCCAGATCTCATGAAGTCTTACCAGAGGGGGGGGGGGGTCCTGAAATCCAAAAAACACCTCACGTAATTTATGGATGCGCCCTATTGGAGAGTTGAGTGGAACTTTACACAAATTTAAATCTTTAAATACTGTCCAAACTTCTGAAGTTTAGGGTAAAAAATTTTTTCATGCTGGTAGTTTTTCCGAAAAACATTGGGATAAACATGTTCATATCATTAATTCCTCTCATGTTTTATTACATGTCTAAAATGTTTTAACGCTGACAGTTAAGGAGACAATTAAAGATTATAAAATTGAAAAGTGTTAGAAATAACTAAGCATTAAAAAAGTTGTGTACTAAAATAGCAGCAGGACACTGCTCTAATAGTGCATACAAACTTAGAATCACCACTGTTAATAATTTCCCAGTTTTACTTACTTGTGTGTGACTTAGATATATCATGGCATCAAAGATGAGTCAAACTGAAGAATTCATACGCACGGTTAACCTGTAACAGAATTTTCTAGTTCTTGTTTGCTTCTCTTACTATTCTTTCTTACTTTCTTGCATAGCAATATGTGTCTGGGAAAGATATAAGCATATTATCTATGTATTGAACAGAAATGGGAAAGATTGTTATTCAAACTGAACAAAATGTCAGTGTTAAACTATCAAATGTATTCAAGTGGAGGAAAGAAAATATCTTCACCTACCAGTTAAAAATAAAGAATATCAATATGGTAAAATTCTCTGGTGCAAGCCCTTTAACAGTAGAGTGTTAACTCTAAATCAAACATGTCATAGCTCAGTATGGGTGAGGGCTTTTTTTTAAAAAAATTTAGGTTATGGATTTACACCTTGTCAACGTCAAGGTGGGATAGGACTGTGGGCAAGGAATGGGAGGGAATCCACCCATGGCCTTTTGAAGGAACCATCCCAGTATAGTCATTTAGGTAAACTATGGATAAGTGAACTCTGCATAGCTGGGCACGGTTTGAACCTGCGTTTTCCCACTGCGCTCAGTCGGATAAGTGTTAGTGTGGTAGATGGAGAGAGGGGCAATGCGATTTTGAGATTGGAATGTAGTTTCTGCTGAAACCTGAATTCTGATCCTTTTCTAAGCATAGAGTTTAAAGCAGCTTTTTTCATCTTGCCAGTAGAAATACTAATTGCTTTGCACCTTCTTGTTTGGTGTTCACTCCATAAACTTCCATTGGTGCCAATAATTTTAACTTCCAGTTTTTATATATCCTGCATTTTTTTTTTTTTTTGGCATTCTACAAATGATAAATGGTAGTTTCACCTGTCTATCCATGTGCAAACCTCTATTTAGCATATTTACATATTGCTTCCTTCACCCAAGAAAAATATACTCCTGCTGTCTACATGAATATGTTGTTGAGAAATTCATTTTTGCATTTGTTTTTACACAGGATTTAACAAATGTGGTACCCATCTTGCATAAAGCTGTCTCATTTTCAATTCATGGTGTGAAATGTACCATTTTTTTCTTGTATGTATACAGCTTCAGCTGTGTCATACATCTTCATTCACCAATTATACAGTACCTTATTGTACATCTTCTCAATGGTTCCATATGTGGTTGCAGTTGTTGGTCATCCTTCGTGTGGATCATGTTCAATAAATGTATGTCCACATTTAAATTCAGCCTTCAGTTTCTTTATTGCTGAAAATGAAGGAGACTCCTTACAAAACTTTACCATCTTTGAATGAATTTCGAT
>JARYHS010007603.1:0-13011 GCA_031002005.1 Vandiemenella viatica
ATCAGTCTTTCATGATGTAGGTAAGTGACGCATTACGTATCTATTTAAGAGGTTTAATTTTCGAATCTTAACAATATTTGTTGGTTTAATAATGTTTTCTTTGTTAAAACAGAATGAATAAGATTAGACATCTTTGGAATAAGAAGATTTTCACATACGTTTTGTGAACCAGGTATGTCTGATTTTAATTTATAATTAAGACATGTCATTTCGATTTCTCAATGTTTTGGAAAGTTTAAATAAGTTTCCTATACTCAAGCATGAATTAGGAAATTAAAGTACAGAATAAGAACACATCCATCAGTATTTCCTGAAGAAGGTATATACATTAATAATAGTTTAATTAAGAGATTTCCTTTCCGTATCTTAACAGTATTTATAGGTTTAATCGCGTCTTCTTTCTTAAAACACCAAAACGAAGATGAAGTGAAGGAGAGTACTACACGTATTCATTATTAGAAAATTTTCACAGTTTTTTTGTGTGTAGGCCTACTACGTTATCTTCTTAATAACCATTTATTTAAGACTACCTGGTTGCACATAACACAGGAAAACGAAGACCACGTAGAGAAGAGCTTGATACAGTTTGGGATTATGAAGATATTCAACACTGTTTGCGCAGCAGAAACGTATCTTAATTCTGATTCTTTTCAGAGGCTTCATTGGTTTGATCGGGTTTTCTCAGCACATAAGTAGGGCCTAGGGCCCATAAGAGGTAAAGAAGTGATCTACACGGCTTTGAATTAGGAGGATAATCATCATTATTACTTGAATTAGCTGAGTATCCTTATACTTATTTGGTTAAGAGGTTTGATATTCTTTTCATAACTGTATTGGTTGGTTTATTACTGATTTCTTACTTAACTAAGCAGACCGAGATGAAGAATAGTTCTACGCGGCTTCGTAATGAGATGTCCATTTTAATACTCATTTAGTTAAGAGGCTTCATTTTCGTATATTAACAGTATTAATTAATTTGTCGTGTTTCCTTTGTCAGTACGGACGCTAATGACTACGTCGTCGACGCGTCCTAAAGGCCACACAACAGCAAAAACAACAAGTTTCTCAGTACATAAGCGTGAAGATCGGTTTTCGAGTAAAAGGTAAGTAAGCATCTTAATACTCATTTATTTAAGAAATTTCATTTTCGCATCTTCCAGTATTATCTGGTTTAACAGCGTTTCTGTTTTAAGAGAAAACGACCATCAATTAAGGTTTAAGAATAATAACATATTAACAGATTTTTCGTAAATTAGGTAAGTCTTCTGATATGCAATTATCCGATACGTATCGTTTCCATAACTTAAAAGTAATATGTGTTTAAATGTGACTTTTTTTCTAATACAGAAGAACGAATCTGAAGTAAAGAAGGGTTCGGCACGGCTTCGAAATTAAAAGATGTTCATTAACATTAGTAGTGTGGATATGGGGGAGCGCTGCCAAAATGTACTTACGTAGTTAATGGACGCCCCTATTGTTCTCTCCCCCCCTCCCACTTGACTAACCACTTGACTTGTATCATCTCTGGGGCCACTTGACTAACCACTTGACTAACCACTTGACTCGAGACCACTTGACTTGAGGACCACTTGACTAACCTCAGTTTCCCCTCTATTGTTAGGCCACTTGAGCGACGCCAACGACACAAGGTGTGTCACGGTCCTTTTGTTGTCCTCCCCTCCCCACCTGTCAATCATGGCCACTTGTTTGAACACCTGCCTTCCCTAGCACCAGCTGCCCTTGGTGTTTTTTTTTTTTTGCTAGGCCACTTGAGTGACCCAGGTGTGTCACGGTTCTTTGTTGTCCTCCCCTCCCCACCTGTCAATCATGGCCACTTGTTTGAACACCTGCCTTCCCTAGCACCAGTTGCCCTTGGGTTTTTATGTTAGACCACTTGAGCGACCCCAACCACACCAGGTGTGTCGCGCCAGCTGCCCTCGCGGTTCTTTGTTGTCCTCCCCTCCCCACCTGTCAATCATGGCCACTTGTTTGAACACCTGCCTTCCCCAACCCCAGGCCCTTCGGGTGCAGGTGTTCCTTCCGTGAAACCTGGCACCTTTTGCAGGTGCAAACCTGTTGTAACCTGATACGCTACCGCCGACCTTGAATTCGAAACCGCGGGCAGGTACAAACCTGTTGTAATCTGATACCATGCCTCTGACCTTGAATTCGAAACCCCTCGCCGTCAACCGGTTTGTAATCGATACACCGCGCAAGAAACCGGTTTGTAGAGCGGGCGGGCAGGTACAAACCTGTTGTAACCTAATACCCCGCGCCGAGAACCAGTTTTTGTAGAGCGGGCGGGTGAACAAAAACCGGTTCTCGCTACCTGGGGTAAGACGTTCACGTATTTACGCTTGGCTAGGACAATCATGAATTGAAGTTTGATAACAATAAATAAAAACACATTGTATTTAATTTGATTTTTTTTTATTTCACCCACCATTGGGCAATTAAAAATACATTTTTCAACGGCACATACAGCATTACAAAATATGTGTTCTTTACAAAGTTTTATCAAATTATTTTTTCTTGAGTTCTCGTAGAGGTGGACATCCCAGATCTTCAACCTTTTAGTTTTTCCTTGGCTCAGTGCTTTATGCTTCGCGGCCAGGAGACAGAGGTTGTGGGAATGTTCGAAGTTAGTAACACTATCATAGTTTAGTTATTCAAAGATGAATGAGATTAAAAATAATGATAACAACGCCAACCTGGACTACACTACATGTATTTTCAATGGGTTAATGAAATTTACTTTCATCTCTCGTAGTTCTAGGGTACAAAATATATTTAAGGATAGTGCAACTTTCCTAACAGTCATCATATAGCTAGGTGAAACTTTCTGCGAATTTTTATGACTAGCTACGTATTGGAGATTTCATTTTAATGTCTCCATTTTATTCCTCGATAGTTCTTAACTCCTATGGTATTTACTTTCTGTTACTATAAAAGCGTCTCACGTAATTACAGATCTTTTAGCGCCAGAGCGACTTAGTGGTTAAAGCGTCTGACTGGAGACTGAAAGGTTCCCCGGTTCGAAATTCCGTATCGGTGGTGGATACTCATAGGCATGTAACTAGACATAGCTTGCTGTGAAGTATTCATGGTTCATTTTTCTACGTTAAACTGCAGGTGCCCTTAAGTAAGATAAGGAAGGAAGGAACTAGCCACCCTATCTCCAATATATCTCCTTCGGTAAGGTTTCAACCAGAAACTTAAAGTACTTCACTTTTAATTGTGCGCGCTAAGAGTGAGTGGCTGTTTAGAAAATTAAACTCCGCAAACAACGCAGTAGCGTTCACGCAGCGTCGTTGATGGTTGTACGTAGAGCTTGAATCGAAAATTTACTGCCGCTGCTGCATTGTAATAAATTATTTAGGTGGAATATACCGATTCCACTAGGATCATCCTGTACTAAGAAATGTTCCCAGGACGGATGCAGAGGTGTTTCCTAGTGACCAAGACCTACTAACTGCGATAAGTTCGGCGAAAGACGTTTGTGACGGCCGAGTGTTTTGGACAAAGTTTTGTGCATATTCTTACGGCTCAGACCGAGCGTGGTGGGTGAGCGGTTAACTCTCTGGCCTCGCATTCGGGAGGACGCGGGTTCGAATCCCCGTCCAGGCATCCATCGCGCGGTAGTGAGAACAAACAAGTATCTGCGCATGCGAAGTAATAAATATGGAGTCACGTTTATAGTGCGATACACTGAATGTCAATTGTGGATAGGAACGGAGCTCAGTTTCCTTATTTCACCTGTATAATGTTGTGGAAAAGCCTTGTAAAATCGAAGGGTGTTATGCCTCTTCAGTCGTCTCTCATCGTGAACTTTACAGGCGACAGAGGATTGAACGAAGGAACGGGAGAGAATTCGACTATGGTCCTTTGTGGGAACCATCCCGGCATTCACCTCAAGCGGTTGCGGAAAAACCTTGTAAAATCGAAACTTGGTTGGCCGGACAAAACCGCGTCGTCCTAAGTTCCAGACCAGTACAACCTGTATCAACCCAATTGTGGATAGGAACGGAGCTCCGTTACCTTATTTCACATGTCTAATGTTGCTGGCTGCAACGTTGTATGACAGATCAATTTTGATACGGAGGTGGGTAAAGAACGTGCTTGAAGTGTGTAACTTATATGTAAGCAACCAGGTTAGTATGGATATCACCCGAAAAATTAATGCTATGGAAAAGCCTTTTTTTTTCTGGCTTCACCTCGTTGACGTCAAAATCGTTAGAAGTGGGAAAGGACCGGGGAGCAAGTAACTGGAAGAAATTCGGCAGTGACCTTTTGAACAAACCAAGGCGAAAATTCAGATGTGGGTGCCCGGACAAGGATTCGAAACCGCATCTTCCCGAATGCGAATCTCATGTGTATTAGTGTCAGGCCACGAACTAAGGGATCACCATCGTAAGTGGATAAATTATTAGCGTACCAGTATGGCTTTACACCTCGTCAACATCGACATCATTAGAGGCGGGAAAGGATTGATGCAGGGAACGGTCACCTGGAGTGATTTGGGGAAACCATGGAAAACCAGAATATGGATGCTCAGACGGAGATTCGAACCAGCGCCCTTCTGAATGCATGGTCAGAGCGTTAACACTCACCCACCACGCTCGGTAATTTTCGTGGACAATACTGAAAAATATCTATTCTGAGAAGTAATTTTTTGCATGGTGCTTCGATAATTATGAAATTTCCAACATCTGAAATGACTGGTTACGCAGATATTGCTGCTACCAGAGACACAGGGAAATAGTGTGAACTTTGACAAAACATCTTTAGCTGGGACGCTGCATGTTAGAGACTAATACAGTAACTCTAATCAACTACACAATCTTGCTACTTATCCCGTTTCTTTGGCAGAGGCATATTGCATACTGTACGGATATTGAGTGACCAAGACTTACTAACTGCGATAAGTTCGGCGAAGACGTTTGTGACGGCGAGTGTTTTGGACAAAGTTTTGTGCATATTCTTACGGCTCAGACCGAGCGTGGTGGGTGAGCGGTTAACTCTCTGGCCTCGCATTCGGGAGGACGCGGGTTCGAATCCCCGTCCAGGCATCCAGATTTGGGTTTTTAATGGTTTACCTAAATCATTCCAAGCGAATGCCGGGGTGTTTCCTTCAAAAAGGCGATGGCCGAATACCTTCCCGTTCCTTGTCTCCAGTCACATCCCGCCTCTAATGACCTCGACTTCGACGAGGCGTAAAGCCATAAGTAAAAAGAAAAAAAATCTTAAGCCCAGTACGTTTTCCTTTACTTTAGAATTACCGTTAATATTTTCTATTGCAGAGACTAAATGCTGATCAGTGCAGAAATGATTACATTCGTCCACGTTTCAGACGATGCAGGTTTAATTTTTGAGACTGGTTGGTGAATTTTTAATGTTCGGCAGTGTCATACAGGTGATTTCGTGTTCTTTCTTCAATGCATTCCACTCGTCTTCTTTTCAGAGTTATTGCTTGTATGCCGGTCTGAATATCTACCCTGGTGTGTGAGTTTTTAAAGCAAAGTAATGAATCAGCAGTTGTTGGAGATGTAGGTTATATTGAATGCGTAGAGACGACTGGCTTATCACATCAGCAAAGTCAGTTCTGAACAAGGGAAGTTAGAGTAATATCTCCTACACAAACCAGTCTAAAAACTTTACGAGACAAAGTTTTATATTCGTGCTGTAGTATCTCCCAAGATTACTACGAAAGATTTTACACAATTTCTAACAGTCTGAACGTTAGCTATATAACAGTGACGATGTTATTATTATCATCGAAAACGTGCATCGGATGTCGAAAGTCAAGAGGATCATAGAATACCGAGCCTGGTGGGTGAGCAGTAACGTTCGGATATATCGTTCGCGAGGATATGCAGCACGGTTTTAGAGTCAGATTTTCTTTCGTTTCCCAAAAATCACTCGAGGCTAGTGTCGGGATCGCCCCCCGTGTAGTGGGGGAGGCTTGTGATCTATCTAAGTTTGACCCATTGCAGATTGCGATGGCCCAGAGGCTCGGCACGAGCATTTCGGAAACTGTTCTGCGTTTAGAGTCTGTTAATTCATGTCGTACGATCATAATAACCTTTCACATGACTCACGACAGAACAAATAAAACCCTCGACATTTCACATTTATAGTCTTCTTCTGTGGTGCTTCAGGAATATGGATATTTACAGCTACCTATCCCATGACTTCAGCGTATGTATTTACAAAAGTAAAGGAGGTCAAAATAATTATAGGGGTTAGTTAACAATTGATTGCTTCTTTTAACGTCGAGTGGTTGGGCGGCCACCCCCCTATTACACATGTCGGACGTCGTAGGCTGGGCAGACGTAAAACAGGACAGGCGGCGGGCGAACTGTGACGGAACTAACATCAGACTTTAATGTTGGGCTGAGTACAAGTGTACCTGAACACACAGTGCACCGAACACTCCTAACGATGGGCCTCCGCAGCCGACGACCCATGCATGTGCACCACGACATCGGCAACTGCGACTGAAATGGGCACGAGACCATCGTCACTGGACGTTGGCGTAGTGGCAGATCGTTGCATGGTCTGATGAATTCCGATACCTTCTTCATCATGCCGGAGTAAGGGTGCGAACTGGTCGTTTTCTACGGGAACAGCTTCTTGTCACCAGTACTGCGGGGAACATTCACGTGGGGAGCTCGTACAATGCACCGTGACGACCGATAAGTACTGGTTGCAGACCACGTACAGCACAAACCTTCATGACGACCATGTTTCCCAACGGGTGTGACATTTTTCAACAAGATAATGCGCCATGTCACAAGGCCAGAAGTGTAACTAATGGTTCGAGGAACACAGAGGCGAGTTGTAATTGATGTACTGGCTCGCCCAGCTCGCCAGATCTGAACCCGATCGAACACATCTGGGATGTGATTGAATATGACGTCAACCAAACGAGGTGAAACAAAGTATATGCATGCAGAAACTGGCATTAACGCAGTTACAGGAAGGCAGTCTGCATTCATATAACTTTCGTGGATTAGGATCATGAAAACAGGTAAAACATCACCACAATTATGTAATTTCACTATACGAAAGATGTCATCGGTTTAAATGGTTAGAAGGTATCCATCATGCCATACGATGTGCATTGAGTGCATCCACCAAAATAGAAAAACCCACGGCATGATGCGGTGTATCGTCATAAATGAAACTCATTCTGTTCACGACCCTATATGACAACTCGAGTACCTTGTACATCTGATATATCTGTCGAAAGTCACACTAAAGTATTTGAAGCTGAACTAAACAGAGCATGCAGAAGATGACAACATCACAAGTTTACGACCCACCGCAAGGCCGAAACATAATGCGCTCAACTCCAGATGAAACATAAAATAGTTACATATCAGTTAGTATGTGCCACTTTCGATGAATTTCATTTAAAAAGTGTAAAAATATTTAATAGCAGTCCATACCATTTATGGTTCTACACCTCGTCGACATCGAAGCCTTTAGAGGCGGGGAAAGGACAGTGGACGAGGAACGGGAAGAAATTCGGCTATGGCAAATGAAGAAATCATCCCCCGGCGTTCGCATCGCGTTATTTGGGGGGGGGGTAACCATGGAAAACCCAAAATCTGGATGCCCCGGACGGGGGATTCGAACCCGCACCCTCCCAAATGCTAGACCAGATCTTTATCGATCACGAGGCGTGATAGGACTGCTGTGACTGAATTACATCTGGTATGCATGCGAGATATAGACTGAATGTGACTGTGATTCGGTGTGATATGCTGGCTCCACATATCAACATCGGTTCTGCTGGTTTGAGCAGTTTCATAATGTTTGCCTGCACCTACAGAAATTCGGTCTAGAGATACTTATATAAAATTCTTTAACTCTATGAAACCCCCACAGTTTCAAAGAGTATGGTAGGTTTAAAATGCGCTTTAAATAGTTGTATAAAGCGGAGTAGAGAAGTATCTCGTTGACTTTTCTACACTGAGGCTGTACTGATTTCATTACGAATTCACCATTCCTCAGTTTAGGTACCTAAATTACAAGATTTATAACCCTGGATACCACATGGATGTGAAAAGTGTGAATAATACACACATAGAACTTATCAACTCACCCTAGGTGTACTGTGGGATAGTAATACTGAGTTAGGTCACGACAACAAGTTGTCATATGCCATTCTCATGGCACCACTGATACATGGAAATCCAAAAAGTGCCTATGGAGGCGGCGCGGGGGGCCCCACACCGCGTACTAAGGAGCCCGGCATTTTGCGCAGCCTAAGAAGCTCGAAATTTTGCGCGCCGTTTTCCGGATCAACGCGTTTGTTTTTATTCTACGCAGCAGCCGCTTACTGTGGGAGGCCCCCCACGCCGCCTCCATAGACACTTTTGGATTTCCATGTATCAGTGGTGCCATGAGAATGGCATATGACAACTTGTTGTCGTGACCTAACTCAGTATTACTATCCCACAGTACACCTAGGGTGAGTTGATAATTTTCTATGTGTGTATTATTCACACTTTTCACATCCATGTGGTATCCAGGGTTATAAATCTTGTAATTTAGGATACCAAACTGAGGAATGGTGAATTCGTAATGAAATCAGTACAGCCTCAGTGTAGAAAAGTCAACGAGATACTTCTCTACTCCGCTTTATACAACTATTTAAAGCGCATTTTAAACCTACCATACTCTTTGAAACTGTGGGGGTTTCATAGAGTTAAAGAATTTTATATAAGTATCTCTAGACCGAATTTCTGTAGGTGCAGGCAAACATTATGAAACTGCTCAAACCAGCAGAACCGATGTTGATATGTGGAGCCAGCATATCACACCGAATCACAGTCACATTCAGTCTATATCTCGCATGCACACCAGATGTAATTCAGTCACAGCAGTCCTATCACGCCTCGTGATCGATAAAGATCTGGTCTAGCATTTGGGAGGGTGCGGGTTCGAATCCCCCGTCCGGGGCATCCAGATTTTGGGTTTTCCATGGTTTCCCCCCCCCAAATAACGCGATGCGAACGCCGGGGGATGATTTCTTCATTTGCCATAGCCGAATTCCTTCCCGTTCCTCGTCCACTGTCCTTTCCCCGCCTCTAAAGGCTTCGATGTCGACGAGGCTGTAGAACCATAAATGGTATGGACTGCTATTAAATATTTTTACACTTTTTAAATGAAATTCATCGAAAGTGGCACATACTAACTGATATGTAACATATTTTATGTTTCATCTGGAGTTGAGCGCATTATGTTTCGGCCTTGCGGTGGGTCGTAAACTTGTGATGTTGTCATCTTCTGCATGCTCTGTTTAGTTCAGCTTCAAATACTTTAGTGTGACTTTCGACAGATATATCAGATGTACTACTCGAGTTGTCATATAGGGTCGTGAACAGAATGAGTTTCATTTATGACGATACACCGCATCATGCCGTGGGTTTTTTCTATTTTGGTGGATGCACTCAATGCACATCGTATGGCATGATGGATACCTTCTAACCATTTAAACCGATGACATTCTTTCGTATAGTGAAATTACATAATTGTGGTGATGTTTTACCTGTTTCATGATCCTAATCCACGAAAGTTATATGAATGCAGACTGCCTTCCGTGTAACTGCGTTAATGCCAGTTTCTGCATGCATATACTTTGTTTCACCTCGTTTGGTTGACGTCCATATTCAATCACATCCCAGATGTGTTCGATCGGGTTCAGATCTGGCGAGCTGGGCGAGCCAGTACATCAATTACAACTCGCCTCTGTGTTCCTCGAACCATTAAGTTACACTTCTGGCCTTGTGACATGGCGCATTATCTTGTTGAAAAATGTCACAGCCCGTTGGGAAACATGGTCGTCATGAAGGTTTGTGCTGTACGTGGTCTGCAACCAGTGTACGATACTTATCGGTCGTCACGGTGCCTATGTACGAGCTCCCCACGTGAATGTTCCCCGCAGTACTGGTGACAAGAAGCTGTTCCCGTAGAAAACGACCAGTTCGCACCCTTACTCCGGCATGATGAAGAAGGTATCGGAATTCATCAGACCATGCAACGATCTGCCACTACGCCAACGTCCAGTGACGATGGTCTCGTGCCCATTTCAGTCGCAGTTGCCGATGTCGTGGTGCACATGCATGGGTCGTCGGCTGCGGAGGCCCATCGTTAGGAGTGTTCGGTGCACTGTGTGTTCAGGTACACTTGTACTCATGCCCAACATTAAAGTCTGATGTTAGTTCCGTCACAGTTCGCCCGCCGCCTGTCCTGTTTTACGTCTGCCCAGCCTACGACGTCCGACATGTGTAATAGGGGGTGGCCGCCCAACCACTAGACGTTAAAAGAAGCAATCAATTGTTAACTAACCCCTATAATTATTTTGACCTCCTTTACTTTTGTAAATACATACGCTGAAGTCATGGGATAGGTAGCTGTAAATATCCATATTCCTGAAGCACCACAGAAGAAGACTATAAATGTGAAATGTCGAGGGTTTTATTTGTTCTGTCGTGAGTCATGTGAAAGGTTATTATGATCGTACGACATGAATTAACAGACTCTAAACGCAGAACAGTTTCCGAAATGCTCGTGCCGAGCCTCTGGGCCATCGCAATCTGCAATGGGTCAAACTTAGATAGATCACAAGCCTCCCCCACTACACGGGGGGCGATCCCGACACTAGCCTCGAGTGATTTTTGGGGAAACGAAAGAAAATCTGACTCTAAAACCGTGCTGCATATCCTCGCGAACGATATATCCGAACGTTACTGCTCACCCACCAGGCTCGGTATTCTATGATCCTCTTGACTTTCGACATCCGATACACGTTTCGATGATAATAATAACATCGTCACGGTTATATAGCTAACGTTCAGACTGTTAGAAATTGTGTAAAATCTTTCGTAGTAATCTTGGGGGATACTACAGCACGAATATAAAACTTTGTCTCGTAAAGTTTTTAGACTGGTTTGTGTAGGAGATATTACTCTAACTTCCCTTGTTCAGAACTGACTTTGCTGATGTTGTGATAAGCCAGTCGTCTCTACGCATTCAATATAACCTACATCTCCAACTGCTGATTCATTACTTTGCTTTAAAAACTCACACACCAGGGTAGATATTCAGACCGGCATACAAGCAATAACTCTGAAAAGAAGACGAGTGGAATGCATTGAAGAAAGAACACGAAATCACCTGTATGACACTGCCGAACATTAAAAATTCACCAACCAGTCTCAAAAATTAAACCTGCATCGTCTGAAAGGTGGACGAATGTAATCATTTCTGCACTGATCAGCATTTAGTCTCTGCAATAGAAAATATTAACGGTAATTCTAAAGTAAAGGAAAATGTACTGGGCTTAAGATTTTTTTTCTTTTTACTTATGGCTTTACGCCTCGTCGAAGTCGAGGTCATTAGAGGTGGGATGTGACTGGAGACAAGGAACAGGAAGGTATTCGGCCATCGCCTTTTTGAAGGAAACACCCCGGCATTCGCTTGGAATGATTTAGGTAAACCATTAAAAACCCAAATCTGGATGCCTGGACGGAGATTCGAACCCGCGTCCTCCCGAATGCGAGGCCAGAGAGTTAACCGCTCACCCACCACGCTTGGTCTGAGCCGTAAGAATATGCACAAAACTTTGTCCAAAACACTCGCCGTCACAAACGTCTTTCGCCGAACTTATCGCAGTTAGTAAGTCTTGGTCACTCAATATCCGTACAGTATGCAATATGCCTCTGCCAAAGAAACGGGATAAGTAGCAAGATTGTGTAGTTGATTAGAGTTACTGTATTAGTCTCTAACATGCAGCGTCCCAGCTAAAGATGTTTTGTCAAAGTTCACACTATTTCCCTGTGTCTCTGGTAGCAGCAATATCTGCGTAACCAGTCATTTCAGATGTTTGGAAATTTCATAATTATCGAAGCACCATGCAAAAAAATTACTTCTCAGAATAGATATTTTTCAGTATTGTCCACGAAAATTACCGAGCGTGGTGGGTGACTGTTAACGCTCTGACCATGCATTCAGAAGGGCGCTGGTTCGAATCTCCGTCTGAGCATCCATATTCTGGTTTTCCATGGTTTCCCCAAATCACTCCAGGTGACCGTTCCCTGCATCAATCCTATCCCGCCTCTAATGATGTCGATGTTGACGAGGTGTAAAGCCATACTGGTACGCTAATAATTTATCCACTTACGATGGTGATCCCTTAGTTCGTGGCCTGACACTAATACACATGAGTTCGCATTCGGGAAGATGCGGTTTCCGAATCCTTGTCCGGGCACCCACATCTGAATTTTCGCCTTGGTTTGTTCAAAAGGTCACTGCCGAATTTCTTCCAGTTACTTGCTCCCCGGTCCTTTCCCACTTCTAACGATTTTGACGTCAACGAGGTGAAGCCAGAAAAAAAAGGCTTTTACATAGCATTAATTTTTCGGGTGATATCCATACTAACCTGGTTGCTTACATATAAGTTACACACTTCAAGCACGTTCTTTACCCACCTCCGTATCAAAATTGATCTGTCATACAACGTTGCAGCCAGCAACATTAGACATGTGAAATAAGGTAACGGAGCTCCGTTCCTATCCACAATTGGGTTGATACAGGTTGTACTGGTCTGGAACTTAGGACGACGCGGTTTTGTCCGGCCAACCAAGTTTCGATTTTACAAGGTTTTTCCGCAACCGCTTGAGGTGAATGCCGGGATGGTTCCCACAAAGGACCATAGTCGAATTCTCTCCCGTTCCTTCGTTCAATCCTCTGTCGCCTGTAAAGTTCACGATGAGAGACGACTGAAGAGGCATAACACCCTTCGATTTTACAAGGCTTTTCCACAACATTATACAGGTGAAATAAGGAAACTGAGCTCCGTTCCTAACCACAATTGACATTCAGTGTATCGCACTATAAACGTGACTCCATATTTATTTACTTCGCATGCGCAGATACTTGTTTGTTCACACTACCGCGCGATGGATGCCTGGACGGGGATTCGAACCCGCGTCCTCCCGA
>JARYHS010007606.1:0-13999 GCA_031002005.1 Vandiemenella viatica
CTTCACTTTTGTTTATACAGAGAGTTTAGTCATTGTTCTGCTGCGGTTTTTCCACGAATATTTGTGTTTACAGTTAAGTAACAGTGATTGTGATCGTACATTTCTTCTTCTACTTCAAAACAATGGGAAGAATTCAAATGTTCGGTGTTAAACAACAGAAATTCTATTGAAATCGGTTCACCAAATGTATTAGCTTTGCTAATACTGAAATAGCACGTGATATAACATTTTAATCAGCTTCAACTCCTATAAGTGCTTCAAAGCAATAACTGAAATATATAGACAACGATTGTGACAATATTAATGCTGGTGAAATAGAGATGACAACTATTGATTCATGTTGTGTAATTGCTGAACTCTCTGCTCTATCTGAACTTACAAAGCTTTGCAGTGTAAGGAATGGGGCAATAGTGGACTGAAGGTTGTTGAGGACATACGTGGTAGGAGAGGCTGTGCGTCGAAATTAAGAATTGTTTGTACTTTCTGTCATTTGAGTGAATGTGGCTACACCTGTGGTTTAACTAAACAGAGAGTGAATTACACAAATATTAAATTTGCTTATGCTACGAGTTGTACTAGCAGAGGGTACAAAAGTGCAGAAGTTTTGTGTGCTCTTATGGACTTACCTCCACCTACAAGGTTCGATAGGTGCAATAAAATTATTCTACAGACTTTAGTAGATGTAGAAAATGACAGTATGAGAAATGCCGGAAAGTGTGGACATGAATGATGACTATACATGCATGATTGCAGCCCTAGATGCATCCTGGCAATGAAGAAGCCATAGATCTCTAAATGGTGTAGTGACAGCTACCTCCTTGGACAATGGTAAAGTCATTGATGTGGAATTTATTACGAAGTACTGTCATGGCTGTACTAGTGGAACTGTAAATCATAAATGTTTGGTTAACTTTAATGGCTACTAGCAGAGTTCCCGGCATTGCCCGGTATGTTCTAGGTTGATTCAGACACACAGTAAATATTGAAGTTCATAACAGAGGTCAGTTTTTTGCACTTGTGAATCAAATTTCATATCAGTCGCTCAATTCCCTGTACCTGTTTAAACGGCTAACCCCCAGTGTAAAAGAAAGGAGATGGGTTTGGCGTTGATTTATTCCTGCAATATTTTTAGCCATTCTATCAGGAACATGCGTACAAAGGCTCATCATAATAACCATAGTGATTCATGCAATCATAAAACGATTATTTTTTTCAGGAATTGTGGTAAGGACAGAATTGCTCAACAATAAATTACAAAAATACTGTTACATCAACACTAAAGGTTCTAAGCAGTTAACTTTCACATTGAAATCCATCAGATATGCATTACTTACTATAAAAAGCGAATTTATTTAACTTCCAACATCAGAGATTGTAGCTGTGTGGCCTGAGACCACTGTTTCAAAAAGCAACAATTTTTTTTTTTTATTTTATTTAATTGCAATGGAGCACACGCTCCAGTGGCAATTTCCCTACACACCCAACTTCCTCCTATCCTACACTCACCTACATTTGCCCTCTACAAATTTTAACTTTAAATACTTTTAACGTTTTCGGTAGGTTATTCATCATTCCCCTTGGTAACTCATTCCAATCCCTGACACCCTTACCTAAAAAAGAAAATCTTCACACACCCTTGTGCCTGAAATCGAGTGCCTGGTTGTGGTCATGGTCATCTTTTCCCTTCCATGAACTACTTTTCATACCTACTGCAATATCTTTCCATGCCTCATCGCCAGAATACGCCCTGTACACTCCCATGACCCTCCTCATCCTCCTCCTGTCTTGCAATGAATCCCATTCCAGCTCCTTTATCATATCTGTCACTGATTGCATTCTGCGATAATTTCCAGAAACAAATCTAGCAGCCCTTCTTTGCACCTTCTCCAACTCCTGTAATTGATGCTCAAAATGTGGGTCCCATACTACACTACCATATTCAAGCAATGGTCTTACCAAAGTTTTGTAACCCAATTCCTTTACTTCTCTCGTGGATCCTCTCATCACTCTCTCCAACAAGTGCAGAATTTTGAAACCTTTTCCTACCACCTGTCCAATGTGCCCTGCCCAGTTAAGCTTGTTATCAAATGTAATGCCAAGATATTTACATTTCAAGTCTTCAGTAAGCAATTCTTTCCCCACCTTATATTCATAATTTACCTTTTGTTTTTTATTTGTGTATCTAAGTAGCTGACTCTTCTTTGCATTTATCTTCATCCCACGTTTACCAACCCAACTAGATATCCTGTCCAGATCACCCTGCAACTGTTTACAGTCCTCTATCGTTTTGATCCTTTTATACAGCATTATGTCATCTGCAAATAATCTAATTTCAGATAGTAAACAATCAACACAATTATTCATTAGAATAATGAATAGCAATGGTCCCAATACGCTAACCTGCGGCACTCCCATTTTTACTTCCACTTCCTTTGATACCGCATTTCCCACACTAACTTTTTGTTTTCTACCTTTTAAAAATTCTTCTACCCAGCAAATCACTTTCTCATCCACTCCAATAGTTTTTACCTTATTTACTACCATTTTATGGCTTACTCTGTCAAACGCCTTTGAAAGATCCAGCGCTACATTATCAATTTGGCCTCCCTTGTCCATTTCATCTGAAATATCTTGTATATATCCCACCAACTGAGATTCGCATGAATATCCTTGCCTGAACCCATGTTGTCTACTTGAAAACCACTTACGTTCCTCACATACATTTCTGATGTGGTTGCATATCAATCTTTCCATTAATTTACCTACCACTGAAGTCAAACTGATTGGCCTGTAATTTTCGACTCTATTTCTCACCCCTCCTTTATGTACCGGTACTACTATCGCACTTTTCCAGTCTTGTGGTAAGCAGCAAGAATCCAGACTCAATTTAAATAATATTTCAAGATAAGGTACAATGTCACATCCGACTATCTTTAAGATATCTGTAGTAATATTATCTGCAATTCATCATTGAAGGGAAGATAAAGGGGGAAAGATCTGTTGAAAATAGAAGGAATTTGTGATTGAAGAACATTCAGAGATGAAACAACCATGCATCATTTGAGGCATTCCATGCAACAATGTCACATCCATGTAGACTACCAACCTCCAATAGAAGATGCCTTAATAAGAAGAAGGTATAGTGATCTCACCACCAACCAGCTATCAGAATGAGTGGATATAAATCAAGGTATAGATCATCCAATTGCTACCTTTGTCAACTTGCACTACTGCTTTGACCTCATTAACTGCTTCATTATTAAAGCTATTAGAAGTTTTCTATAAACCACACTCTTATCTCTATATAAACTCACCTACCAATATATTCTGGGTACCAGACTTTACCTGGACTTGGTCTCCAATAATATATCCCTTGCTTCATCCCACCTTAAGTACGCACCACTTTTGAAGGTGTAAACACACCAGTTAAAATACACACTGTAATTATTAATGTATAAACTTCACCAGTGGAACTCCCATCACTTACAATAGATGAAGCCATGAGGGTCAAGCTGAACACATAAACACGAACACACTTTACAATATTTCCTTAAAACCTTAATCATGATTAGAGGAAGACATACGACCAGTGAATCATATGTGTACATACTGAGGCTCACCATAACTAAGCCGAAGATGAACCAGTTGGGTAGGGTAGAGGAATAAGTTGACCAAAGATAACTATGGGAAAGTATAATGTTTGTAATGGCATATCAAGGTAAGATAGAATGAAAAAAAAACTAATAAAATGAAAAACTTGAAATACTGTGTTTATGTGTTCATGTTTGTGCGTTCATCTTGGCCATCCTGCCTTCATGTGCGTTGAGTGACAGGTTTACTTTCCCTAACCTTTCTCATTTCTTGATAGCATTTTCACTATCACTGTTATTAAATACTATTTTAATATTTTTAGGTTTTATACAGCTCTGTTAACTTTTGTGCCAGGTTCTTTTTGTTACTACCCTCACTATCTCTTAACCTTTAATTGCATTTGATGTTACAGCCACTGTTTTCAATGGTTTATTTTTAATAGTCTTTCCCCTCCCCGAAACCACACCTGCTTTTAACCCAACAGAAAATTCCTTCATCATTATTGCAGCATTTACAATAGAATAGCTACTGAACACACAAAACTTTATTTTTCCTGTTATCAGGTGATCTGGTAAGTGATTGATTTAGTGTTTCTAATTTTTCCAAATTAACATACCCAAATTGTTTAAATATTTTACATTTTATTTAATTTACTTTAAATTGTTTGTCAAGGAAATGAAGCAAACACACACACACACACACACACACCACACACACACACACACCATCCCCGACAGTGTGATAAAAAGATATAAAAATTAAATTTAAAAAAAATATAGAAATTCATCTATTTACATTCATAATTTTATGCGTGATAAGTGGGAATTTGTTTCCCATTAATATTTTTGTGTTAAAGACAAGTAAGGAAGCCATTACTTTTCATAGACATTGTTGCAGTGGTAATCAAACAGACAAGATTTTCCATCCAATGTAACTTATAGTTATTATTTGAGTTGATATACTACAAGATTCCAACAAATTAAAACACACTTCATCACAAATTATATTTAATAAAGGAAATTAACAATTACGGTAAAAAACTAACCACTGGCCTCTCCCTCATCAAGTATCTCATACTTTACTCCACCAGCACCTTCATCAGGGTCAGTTGCTGTGATGGTAACAACACTAGTTCCAACACCAACATTCTCTGGCACCACTGATGAGTACAGTCTTTTGCCAAATGTAGGAGCATTATCATTCACATCTAAAACTTCTACTGTTACCTGCAACAGAAATTTTACAGATTAATTTTCAAAAAAGCAGAACCAGACAGGCCCTATAACAAATGAGAAACAGTTTACTTATTTATTTTCAAATAGCCTATGGCTAGTAAATATATATACAATTTATACATCATATTAAACATAAAACAGAAAAAAAACAAATATAAACAAAGAGTTAATTTCAATGAACTCCTTCATGAGAAAATATTACAATCTCTTTCCTATAACCATTTACCCAGCTTTTCTCTAAAACTTGCAACAGTTTTGGACCTTTTTATTTGAGTGGATAAAGATTTTACAGGTGATGAATTGATGGCAAAATAACATAAATATTAAATAAAATCAAAGAGGAAGAATGCATCAATTAAGACAATAGACAGGAAGACGTTAAAGAGCCCCACAACTTGTATACAAATAGAAATGAAAAATAAATGGATCGAGTAAAGGCATTCTACTCTGATCCACTGCAAGTTTGTGTTTTGGGAATTTATGGTGTGCCAGCAGTGTGGTCATACTACCCATCCACTGCAAATCATATACAAGTGTTCTTTTTTTTTTTTTTTTTTTTTTTTTACTAACAATTAAAATTCAATGTTTAAAAGTCTGGTTATACACTAAAATGGTTTGTACAATTGTTACAGTACAATCAATCCATTAAGTCAATGAAACTGTGTATTATTTCTGAGAAATCTGCTCAGATTTATTGGAAAAGAATAGTTCTAAGAAACTATGATTTTCTACTGACATAATCTTAACATTAACTTAGCTTGCAACATATTCTCAATGAAATGAACAATATGATAAACACTATGCATCAAAGAGGCAACTCACTGGAACACTAGCTCTTCGCTGGTTACTACCACCACGGGAGTGTCAGCTGCTACAACAGTAAACTGCAACGTAGCTTGTTGTTCACGATCCAACTCGGCACCTTCAGCAATTTGAATGATACCTGTGGATGGATCCACTTGAAATAGACTAGGACTCTCGCCTGCTAGAGAGTATGTTATGTTCCCAAATCCTTCAGTACCATTTATGCTGTCACCATCAGTAGCATTTGCTACAGCTATTTGGTGTGGGTGGTGAGCAGATTCCAGCACTTTTGCTTTGTACTCCTGCAGACATTGTGTACAACATTTAAACAATTAATCATGCGCAAGAAAAAAAAAATACAAAAATTCAGATGTAATTTCTTACAAGGATGAGATGGGAGGAGAGAAGTTTGCAGGGAAAACTTAACAGTACAAAACACAGTATTTTGTGCATGATTACTGTGATAAACAATGTATGTTGTAAGTACAAGACTTTACAAGGAGAAAATTAAACTATTTGTACATTGTATAAAAATTTCTGGATTTCAACAGGAAAGCATTAAATTTGATGCATATACATTCTTCTTCTTCTTCCATCGTTGTGCCCAACTCAGGAGCGCGATTGAACTTATTTAGCAGATGTTTTTTCTTCTGTTCCCAAAACCTCTTCATCCTTTCGCTGTGTTCTTTCCTTCGTTCTTCTGTCCAAGGGTTCCTTCTTCTGATATACTGGCTGTTGGCAAACTGGTGATTGTTGACCATGCTACTAAATCGGCATCTGTCCTGTATGATGTCGTCTGTTATTCCTATTTCCCGGAGATCCTTTTCAATTTCAATTAGCCAGTTGTTTTTAATTTTCATTGAAAGGGCTAGATTTAGAATTCTTTTGTTAGTCTGTTATTACTCATTCTGATAATATGACCGTAGAATTTAATTAGTCTTTTCCTGAATGTGTCTGAAATTTTTCCGAATGCTGATACAGTTCGTTTGATTTCCTTTTCATCCAAATTCCTCCGATACAAACTGGGCCAAAGATTTTCCTTAAAATTTTCTTTTCTTGCTTTTCAATATCTTTAATCAATGATCTTCCTCCAATAATCAAGGTTTCTGATGCGTATAATGCCTCGGTTTGATTACAGTGTTATAGTGTCTTAACTTGGCATTTCGAGATATTGACTTTTTCTTGTATCCTTCCAGGTGATTCTGTAGGCTTTTTGTAATTTAGTTATTCTCTCCTTGTTTGCTTCACGATTGAATCCTGCAGGTTGAATTATTTCTCCTAGATATCTGAATTTAGTTACTTGAGAGATATTGCCAAATCGCGTTTTTAAGGGTTGTCCATCTTGGTACCGTGAAGATCCTTCCATATATTGGGTTTTAGCATATGATATTTTGAGACCACATTTAGCTGCAATTTCATGCAGTTTTTCAAGTGCGTAGACTGCCTCTTGCTTGTTGTTGGAGAGAATTGCCAGATCATCTGCAATGGCCAAACACCGCAAGTGAAGTTTATTGATGCATATACATTGTAAAAAAGTAACAAATACGATGGGGAGGGGAGGTAAGGACATAATTAACAAATAGAAATAAGGGAAGAGAATGTAATCATTACTTACCAAGATACTCATACTCTGTTGTTTTGGCAAACACACATTTAATAGCAAAAAACTTATGTTTGATGCTCATGTTTTTAATGTTCTACATAATCATGCAACACCTGTGGCAAGTGATGGTTTCTCTCACTTATTTTATTTATTTATTTATTGAATTTTTATTATACTGTGACATAAAACTTATAACTTAACAAAATTTCATTTTGGTTATCTTACATGTGGCACTTTCTACACCAAATGATTATTTTGACACAGGTCATTAACTACCATGGCAAAGCCTTTATTCCCACTCTTTCAAAATTGACTATGTTTCCTGAAAGACTAATAATTCTAGTTCCTTACAGAACTAATATGAACTTGTGATGGATGATAATGGGTGGTAAATTAATTATGTAATGGTAAAACAAACAAGAATATGAAACCAGAATGGCAGTGATGAGACAATAAAAGCAAACACAATACACAACCTCTAAATTAGGTGGAGGGAATTAAGATGTGGTCAGGTTGATAGGGGTGCCTGTGAGAAGGCCAGCCTCATGAATTAAACTAATTTTTAGTAAATGATATTAAATTTTAACATTACTGTTTTTTGCTTCGTGTTGTGTTCCCATCATACTCTCAACATTTCATTTTACTTTGCAAACTCATCAATTTTCAGTAAAGATATCATTCTTATTTGTATCCTACGTATTAAAAAGAAATTTACAAAATAGCAAACAATAACAAATGTAAATTATGAGACTACTGTTTAAATTTCTATAGATCAAACTTTTCACCAGTTATATATCATTATTACAACAGACCTATAATATAGAACAAAGATACCTTGGTTTTAATGAGTAGATACACTCATTGTTTATTTATATTATTTATTATTTGTTGAGGCCAACTAGGACCACGTTAAGCCTTTGTGCATTTGACAGCGAGTTTCTTCTTCTTTTGGTCCCAGAACTCCTTCATTCATTTTGAATGCGCCTGTTTGCGCTCCTCTGTCCAGAGTGTACCGCGTCTTCCATTGGATTGTTCGTCTCGGCTTCTCCCACTTGTCATGAACTTCTTCCGAAACATATCTCTGTTTAAAGCATCTTCTGGTTCTAGCCCCATCAAATGGAGATCTTCTTTAATATTTACGAACCAGGGCATTACAGTTTTGGGTCTGGAATCAAATAAGTTAAAGATTTTTTTTGTTAGTCTGTTCTCCTCCATCCGTGAGGTGGCCATAGAATCGAGCCCGTCTTTTGCGGATTGTTTCAGTGATTTTCTCTATTTTGCTGTAGACTTCTTTGTTGGATTTCTTTTGATGGACGCCATTCTTAAAGTTGGAACCCAGAATTCTCTAATAATTCTCTCTTTTTTCTCCAGTTCTCTCCAGAAGTCCTTTATTGGCATTCAGGAACAAGGTTTCAGCTGCATACAAAACTACTGGTTTCTAAAACTGTTTCATAATGACGTATTTTAGTATTTTGTGAAAGACATTTTTTTATAGACCTCTCGCGAAGTTTGGTAGGCTATTTCTAGTTTGCGAATCCTTTCCCGAATAGCTTCTTTGTCCAAACCATTTTTCATAATGATCTCACCAAGGTACTTAAATTTTTCCACTGATTAATGTCCCCGTATTGGTTTGAAGTTTTGGTGGAGCATACTGATGTTAGTCATTAATTTTGTTTTCTCAAAGATATCTGTTTATATATATTAGTTATTTTTATTTTTAATAAAATCAGAGACTAATATTGTGCATTGCTCATTCAGACAGAGCAAACACGTTATAAAATTTTTTATAAATGATTTAAAAAAAGAATAAGCTAAACACATATAAAAAATTATGATAAGATATGGGTAGAAATCCTGAATTAAAATGTAACACCAATCAAATATTACCTCTTATCAAACGTGGGGCATGGTCATTGATATCTTGAACTTCAACAAACAACACTCAGCCTCACTGAATCTTCCCAACTCAACAATTGCTCGTGACTCTGAATGTGAAATTCTGAAATTCAAGAGGTCAGAATGGAAACAGTTAGATTAAGTTTTAAAAATACTGAAGGACAGAGAAAGTAAACTACCTAATTTACCACAGGAAAAAGGCATATATTTAAAACATTTAATTTTTTGATTTAATTGTGATGAAGTGCAAGCTCCAGTGGCAATTTCTCTATACACCCATTTTCCCCCTATCCTGTAAACACCTACTTTATCCTCTACAAATTCCAACATTAAATTCTTTCAGCATTGTTGGTAAATTATCCATTTCTCTTGTAACTCTATTCCAATCCCTGTCCCCTTTAGTCACAAAAGAAAATCCTCACCCACTATTGTGCCTGAAATCAAGTGGCAACTTGTGATCAGAAAATAATGAAGGACAGGGAAAGGAAATCCATAACTTACCACTGGGAAAGGCATATGTTTTAATCATTTAATTTAATTTAAATGTGATGTTGTATGCTCTGCTGATAATTCTCTATACACACTATTTTCCCTTTTCCCCGTATCCACCAACTTTTGCCTCTAGAAATTTCCACTTTAAATTCTTTTCAACAGTGTTGGTAAATTATTCATCATTTCTCAAAGACAACTTATTCCAATACCTGACCCCCTTACCTAAAAAAGAAAATCCCTCCAACACCTTTGTGCCTGAAATCGAGTGCCAGCTTGTGGTCACAGTCATCTTTTCCCTTCCATGCATTACTTTTAATTCTTGCACCCAATATACAATCTTGTACACTCCCATGACTCTCTTCACCCTCCTGCTGTCCTCCAGTGAATCCCATTCCAGCTCTTTTATCATATTGGTTACTAATCGTGTTCTGTGGTAATTTCCAAAGACAAATCTAGCAGTCCTTCTTTGCACCCTATCCATATCCAGTATTTGATACCCAAAATGTCGGTCCCATACTACATCACCATATTCAAGCAATGGTCTGACCAAAGTCTTGTAACCCAATTCCTTTACATCTCTGGTGTATACCCTCATCCCCAACAAGTGCAGGTTGTGAAACCTTTTCTTACTACCTGTCCAATGTGTCATACCCAATTGTGCTTGTTATCAAATATTATGACAAAATATTTATTTTTCAAGTCTTCAACAAGTAATTCTTTCCCCACCTAATCATAATTTCAATCTTAGCTTTCTGTTAATCACTACTAACTTCATCTCAGATAAGTAATGAGTTTACTTCGTTTAACCTTGTTCATATTTATATTGAGCCACTGATTCTTGTTTCATTATCACTTTGGTCATATATATATAATTATTACTAATTTCATGTGACTCATTTTTGGTTCTTAAGTGGTTATACACATCATACAATTTCCTAACCAAAAATCAACTATACCTCATCAAGATTAATATATACATATATATCCTTAAGATAATTTTAGAATGTGTAAGGCTTCTTTATTCTATCTTGCTGTTGTTTGTTCTCTTCAGCGAATATAAATTTACTCAAAACAATTGTGTGGTAGGTAATAACACATACAATACTGCTGCCAAATTTCTGTTAACAATTCCCCTTTTTACTGTTATTATATTTGCAGGTGCGCCCATAGCCAAAGTCAGGGGTGCTTATATTCTCTTCATATATATTCTATATCATCACAATTTTCTATTGGTTCTGTATGTTATTCAAGATTCCTTCTCAGCAGTTTTGTTTTCCAACTTTCCGATAAATGGCAAGATTTTAAATATTTATTGCTTCTTGGTGTAATTTTTGAGCACTTTTACATCAAAATACAACTTTTATTGAGTGCAATGGTTCTAACAGCCAGCCTATAACTGAAGACATCGTTCTCAAACAACTATCCACAGAACCGACACTCTGAAAGATTTGATGACTGGCACATTCAATGTGATCAAAACGCACGCATGTGTGTGTGTGTGTGTGTGTGTGTGTGTGTGTGTGTGTGTGTGTGTGAATCTACATTTTTAAGTACTATTAAGAGCATTTGATTAAGAAACACCTCACATTACTAAAAGTGTCATCTTTTTTCTTACTACCAATACAACCAGCAGCCTGTTAGTTTTAATGTCCATGTTTAATTTAATCCTATCACTTGAAATTAATATTGTCAATATCATACAAACACAATATTCAAAATGCAGCCATAGGTCTCAATTCTAGACATCTTTTTAATCAAACAATCTCATGAAAAGGACTTCAAATAGAGATCTGTGATTGATGGCCACTATTCTAAAGCTAAATTTAATTTTGAATAATATCACTTTACATCATTATCATTATCATTTTTGTACATATCCATGTTTGTTGGTCATCTGGAACATCCTCTTCTGAGGCTGTGCTTATTTTTAAAGCTAGGTTCCATCTACAACTGGTGTGCTAGGTCTATCATAGTTTTTATATTTTTTTTGGGTGAGGGGTGAGGGTGGGAAGAGGGCAGCTAATGTGACATCTGTACCTGATAAGTGTGTTTTTATTAGTGAAATGTGTAGTTTATGAAGCAGATATTGGGGACTGTGGAAAACCATCTGAACCTAGGTTCATTGTACATCCCCAAAAGGGATGCATTTAGGCTCTGTGGGCCCCTAGGCTATACACCCCCTTCCCCATCGGCAGTGACCCCGGCTGCCTCCGGCTATGGATGCTTAAATTCAGCCCCAAAAAAAAGGACCAAGGGTTGTGGTGCAGGCCTCTAGGCTACAGCCTATGTAACCTATGTGGCCCTGATCCCCAATCCAGAGTAATGGTGCTTTAACACACGCAGCCACATTATTCATAAATTACATTATTTATAAGTGACATTATTCATAAATGATATACTGATATACTGTGAAGTATGTGAAATCATCACTGATGATATACTGTAGAAGCATAAAACAACAATCTACCAAAATAAAAGGTACAAGGATTGTGAGAGAATAATATCTATCAATTTATATCTTGTTCTTATTTTTGGCTGATGAAATATTTACAGTGAAACACCTCACTTTTTCATCCTATTGTTGAAATACATTCAATTTTTATGCATCATGCCAATTACTATGGGCAGCATGCCTTGTTTAAAGTTATCAGTCAGCACCTTTTTTCCCCTTCCTATATGTTTGTGTGTTTTCCACATCCTTCTTTACAAGATCTGTCAGCATTCAGATGTATCTTCTTATGAGTTCAGTCACTTGTTACTAAATAACGAAATCATTCCCTATATCCTTTATGAGGTTCAAGACAATAACACATAATAAGAAATGTTGGAAATCATTTAATATGCAGTACAGGTCTCACACATGATTGATCATTTGTATCCTCATCATTCAATTTATAAGCATACATAACTGACTGCAATGAATGTTACAAATTACCTTATTTCTCATGCATGTTTCAAGTATACAGTTTTTAAAATCAAATATCAAATGTCGCTCATAACCCACACTTGGTTTAAACTTATAGTTTCCAACACATTACAGCTAATTTCTCAAGTGCAACTAATAGTGTTATGTAACTAACACTGTCACTGTATCGTACCTAATCTATTACATGCATGCAGTTTTGTAATTGCTCCAAGGTATAGTGGCAACTACCTCCACCTCACCAACAAAAATGTTCAGAATATTCCAGTCATTGAGTTGTACTCTTAACATATTGCAAGAAAAAAAATTACCATGAACCAAAGTATATATTCAGAATATAACCTTACCACTATTGTTACCGAGAATTCCAAGAGTAAATTTCTCTTGTTGGCAACACTTACCTTCTTCTCTAATCTTTCATAATCTAGTTGTCTATTAAGAACAACATTTCCGGATTGCAACCCAATGCTGATAATATCCTGATTGCTTTTATCCTTCACTTCTTCAAACTTAGACACTGGTAATCCTGAGACTGGGTCAATTGCTGAGAGCATCAAAACAGTGGTTCCTATGGGCTGCTCTTCAGGTATTTGCACCTGCAGAATGAAATTGGTATTCACTGAAAGAGACATGGACAGAATTATGCTACTTCCAAGGAGAGTATATTTACTTTGAACAAACCAGGATAGAGAAAGTATACAAGGAAATGCTGCAATGACACAAAAAATATCAACACAATATATTCAGTTATCCTTTAATCGTGTGAGGTGAATGGTGGATTAAATCTTACCATACAAATTTTTTCTTATGTGACCCTAAACATTGTGTTTGTTTTGCTTTTTTTCATACATACGCAGCACTCCTGCCACCAAGTTATTGGTTTAATTTCCTTGTTCTGGTTTGTTCTGATATTTAGTGAACTTCTTGGATTTTTAACAATATAAGGAAGAATATTTTATGCTTATTTTACAGGATGTTTTGGTAACTGATAACAAGTAGTAAAGATATAATAATAGTCTGTATCAAGATATCGAGATCTGAAACTGCAAGTGTGTGTAAGTATTTCTAAAGAACTTACCTTTATAACAGGGTTGATGTGAGACCATCCAGGAGCAGTGAATGTAGGATTTGTATCCGAGTGTGCCTGGATGTAAATAGTTACTTCAGCTGTAGCTACCTGCTTTTCTGGCATTTCTTCACTCATGATATCTCGAGCCTGTACAGTGAGGATGATGACAGCTGCTGAAGCATGGTCCAGAGGGCTTGACACCTGAAAAATTACACAGCTTTATCCATGTAATTTTGTCAAATGTTTATGAATTTAATAATACAAATAGAGCCTGTTTATTATTCAGTTATGTATTTAAAAAAGGCATTTACACATCCAAATTCTCTACTGGTCTTGAATTAACTTCTAATTATCAAAATTACTCCAAAACCTTGAACTACAGGGGT
>JARYHS010007607.1:0-73645 GCA_031002005.1 Vandiemenella viatica
AAATCATTAAAACGGAAGCGAATATTTCCAAAACAGAGATGTACCATCTATAGTCAAGTGTTTATAACAAAAGGTGGTTGTGACATCTTTTAACAGAATGGTTCTATAAGGTGATGGCTAACGGCGAAAAAATTTTGTGGTCGTGGATGGTTTATTCCCCATAACTGTAAGACTGTATTATGTATTTTTGTTATCGTTCGTTTGCTGGCTATAACACTAATACTAGATCTTCATTTGTGACTGGATTTCAGAAGTGATGTAAACTGAATCCTAAATTGACAGAACATTAAACTACAAACTGATATCTATAAAATCTCGAAAATTGTAGTAGAAATAAGGCAAAAATTCTGCAAAACTGTAGATGACGCAGCCTTTGAATTAACTGATACTGAAAAGCAAAAGTGGAAGCTTCTTTTATTTAGATTATCGGAAATACCTGTTTCTGGCGTAGCAAAACCAAAGATTTCTTGAACACGATGAAGGACATGGGTCCACAAAAAACGGAAATTTCCTAGAACTGGTCCAACTACTTTCAAAATATGATATTGTACTGAAAGAGCACATCTGGGACTTGGAACATAATAAATATCTGCCGTCAGATACACAAAATGAATTCATTACTGTGCTATAAAATAAACTAAAATCGTAGGTCGTTAATGAAATTAAATCGATAAAATATTTCGGTATTATGTTTGATTGCACCATCCGACATATCACATATTGATCATATGTCCAAAGGGATTCGTTTTGAACAACTAAGAAGATAGGAAATCAAAGAAGTATTCCTTGGATTTTTCCCTTAAATGGAAGGAAAGCCATTGATCGAAGAAATGAATTTTTAAGACACATTATGGTGATGGATTAAAAATGCGATGTGTCGTTCTCAAGATTATGACAATATCGAAGCTAATATCAGCGGCGTACGTGGGGCAGTGCAAGCCATTATTAAAGTGAAAAAACATAAAATCGTTTTAGTTGGATGTACTGAACATTCAATTATTTTGATGCCAACATCCATTAGCACAAAATGCATCTTACGTAATATTTTTCGGAAAAGTATAAACTATTATTACAGTTTTCTCCGTATCCAACATAGGGATTGCAGTCCAGCAAAGCGGGATCCCGCATCATTAGACAGTCTGGCGGATCCCGCACAAAATTAAGCGGATCCGCAATCCGCAAAATCCGGCGGAAACGTGTGTCAGTCTGCGTGACTCGCTGCCCCACTCGGTCTCTGTAGGATATTTTTGCACTGTTCGCCTGTACCCTTGCAGTTGGCATTTGACTCATGTGAACAGGCGTTTGTTTTTGTCAACCTTCGTCATTCGTAAGTAAATAAATGCACTTTTACGTATTCATCAAAACATACATTTGTTTGGAGTACACATTTCTGTAATTTGAGTTACGTTGCGTATTTAGTACGATTTTCTAACCATAAATTATTTTTTTAAGTGCCGCACACGTTATCTGAACTACACGGTTACAGCTTCTAATTCACGGTTTCATTATTCCCATTTTCTGTATTTGCAGATAAAGTAATCGCGGGTGTATAGACGAATTGTGTTGTAGAAACACCATACTTCGACAGCTGCCTCCGCCGTCTCCCTCACGTGTGTAGTTTCGTGTGTGTGCAATGAAATCCGGAGATACAACCTATGAGGACTTCACTGCAATCATTCGCCGAGAAAGTCTCCTTTCTTACCAAAAATAATAATTTCCACTCTTTTTTTTTTTTTAATTTATTTATTTGGCCTTTGGTCTGAGACCATTTAGCCAGCATTATACATTAATGTTTGTTTGTTATTTTCTTCTTACAGAGTATTGGCGGCTTCAAATCTTCAGTTCTGTGTCTTGAAGGAAGCGAACTATTGCCTTGTAGATCTGCACATTTCTTGATTGGAGAATGGTGGTAACGCTCGCTGGGAATTTGACTGAAAGCTGTTCGAGGCGCCTGTAAAAACGTTTGCGTTGTGATTGGAACCGTGAACAGGAGAGTATGATGTGATTGAGGTCGGAAATCTCTTGGTCTAAGGTGCATATAGGTGTTTCTATTATATGAAGGCGACATAAGTGGTGAGGATAACAACCGTGTCCTAGTCTCATTCTAATAATGGTTGTTGCGTGTCTTCTTGCAATATTGTGCTCTGCGAACCACGGTGTCTTCGGTATTGTAGGTTGTACTGCTGAGTAGTGTTTTCCTCTTAGTAGCTGCGTCCGGGACCAGTCTTCATTCCAACTGAGGTATGCCTTCCTAGAGACTAGTGGTATGAAATCCCTCCAAGGTAGCTGAATGCCTGCAAAGTGCCCTTCGTTGATGCTCTGTTTCGCTAGCTGGTCGGCGATTTCATTGTTCATTATTCCTATATGACCTTTAATCCAGAGAAAATGTACTTGTATGCCAACTGCAGAAGCTTCTGAAGCTAATCTTATTATTTCATACAGGTATTGGTGCATTTTGTTACTCCATACTGGGTTCTGTAATTTCTGGAGAGCGCTCTTAGCGTCAGTAAGTATTAAGATCCTTGGAAAGTGCTTGTCTAGCCCGTACTTGATAGCTGCGCACATGGCTATGGTTTCCGCTGTGTAAATTGACGTCTCTGCGGTAGTAATGTTTGTCCGTACTCGTTAGTATGTGGGCAATAATAAGCGTATCCTGTACCTTCCGTAGTTTTAGAGCCGTCGCTGTAAATATGGATGTAGTTGGGCCAAGTTTTGTTCAAGTAGTGTGAAATTGCTGCATTGATGTTGTTACTCCGGATGATATTTTCTGGTAGATAATATATTTGTAGTTTCAGAAACTGAAATTCGTATGGATACAGGAAGCCGGGAATAATGCGGCTTTTTAATACGAGTGGTTTAATCTTTTCATATTCCTTGTATCCTTTTGATAGTAGAGGTACTCTTTTCGCTGGTGGTGGTCCGTTCCTCGTGAGTCTTCTGTTCATTACTGACAGCTTCTTTAGTAGAGGATGTTCCTTTATAGCAAAGATGCGGATGAGGTATTTGTTTGTAAGAAGTTCCCGGCGTATAGAAAGGGGCATTTCCTTTGCTTCTATCAGAAGAGCATTGGTAGGACTAGACCTCATTGCTCCTAGGCATAATCTTATGGCCCTATGTTGAGCCCTGTCCAGTTTTTCCAAGACGTATTTTTGGCGCGTTTCCGAACAGGGTGCTTCCATAATCTATTACTGGACGGATTAAGGATCGGTACAAGATTAGTAGAGTAGAAGGATCTGCTCCCCACCATGTTCCTGTGATGGATCGGAGTATGTTCAGCGCTTTTCCAACCTTCTGTAATATGTAGTTTATATGGCGGCTCCATGTTAGTTTGCTGTCCAGATATAGGCCCAGAAGTTTAGCCGACGCTTCTATTGGGAAGGTATATGGTCCCAGCCGTATGGTGCGTTCTCCGAATGTGCAGCGCTTCCTTGTGAACACCACGACAGTTGATTTAGGTGCTGAGAGTGTGAGTCCACACTCAGATGTCCATACAGATAAAGTTATTGCCGCATCCGATAGCCATTGATAGGTTAAATACAAGGAGAGAGACATGGTATATATGCAGATGTCATCAGCGTACTGTAATACTTTTATATGCGTGCTAAATATTTTTTCCAGATTGGCGGTATATATGGCATATAATAGCGGACTGAGAATTGATCCCTGGGGTAGGCCCTTCGATAGTGTTCTAGGTCCGAAAAAGGTATTATCTTGCTTTCGTATATATATGGTACGTTGACGAAACAGATTGTAGATGTTTTGGCAGTACCGCGCTGGGATGCCAATTTCTTTTAGCTTTTTGAGCAGCACTGTTGGCACCACATTGTCATAGGCTCCTGAAATATCTAGGAATATGGCTGTTAAGTATCCCTTTTCAGTGAATACCTTCTCTATATCTGCAGTTAGAAGACTGAGGTTGTCTATCGTACTATGTGCCTTCCTGAATCCAAACTGAGTCCTGGGTAATAGATTATTGTGTTCCAGCCACCATTCTAATCGTTGTTTCACTAGTCGTTCAAATGTTTTGGCGATGCAAGAAGACAAAGTTATCGGTCGGTAGGACTTGGCATCGTTAGGGTTTTTCCCCTGCTTTGGGATGGGTACAATGATGTGTGTAGTCCAATCTTCAGGAAAATTTCCTGTAATCCAAATTACGTTGAAAAGTTGAAGGAGGAGTTGTTTTGCGTTACTTGGCAAATTGGCGAGCATGCTGTAGTGAATTCCGTCCATCCCTGGAGCTGTGTTTGATGCTTTTTTGAGGGCTCTTTCTAGCTCGTTTTGTCTGAAGGGCCGCATGAGATACGTCTGATTCTCACCTGTAGAAGTCGATTGTAACGGCTCAGGTGGAGAGGCTACCGAAGGCGGGGCCACAATGTCGGCGAATTCTTCAGTCCAACAATGGAGAGAGCGGGTGGGTACACACTTCTTTTTGAATTTATTTATGGTTGACCATATCTTTGAGAGCGGCGTGTCTTTGGAAAGTTTGATGCAAAAGGCTTTCCAGCTTTCTTTCTTCTGGTGTTTCAGTGTCCTCTTCGTTTCTGCGTCTGCTTTTTTGTAGCCTAGAAAATTTTCCCAGGTTGGAAACTGCTTATAGTATTTCAGAGCTAGTTTTCTTTTTGCGATGATCCTTCCACATTCGGGGCTCCACCATGGTACTGTTATTCCTCGCGGGTGAGTTATAGTCTTCTTTTGTGGGATAGATTGGCTAGCTGCGTAGTTGATGTTATTTATGAAAGCGTTATACTTTCAGCTATAGGGAGCGTATTTGGAATACCGTCGGTAGTCCTTTCCATGATTCGTCTATAGTTAATCCAGTTTGCTTGATTTAATTTCCATTTGGAATAAGGTTTGTATGGAGGGAGATTGATTGGAGTTATGGTAGTGATTTCTATTGGGAAATGGTTTGGATCCCATTGTGGAAGGGAGGAACCCGCCAACGGAACTCCGAGGAAAGCGATGCTGAGCACAGGGAAATATCTATGGCGGATTTCCGTTGTTCTGGCAGGGGAAGTATTGTTGCAGATCCGTCGTTTAAGATAAATAGTTCATATTCTTCTATTAATTCCAAGAGTGTCCTTCCGTAAACGTCTGATATTTCACACCCCATGTCGTATTGTGTGCATTAAGTCGCCACAGATTAGTAGCGGTTGCTCCAACTGTTGCATGAAATAGCGCCATTCCTGCTCTGTGATGACGTTCCTAGGTGGGCAGTACAGGGATACTATGGTGACTTCCTGTCGGCTTATCAGCGCTCTAACGGCGATTGCTTGAAAAGATTTATATGGGCGTGATCTATAGCGATCGCTGTATGTGGTATTAAGGTTTTAATTACAATTGCAACTCCTCCCCAGCCATCTTGACGATCATTGCGATACACGGTGTATGTTGGAAATGAAATGTTCCTTCCTGTCTTCAGCCATGTTTCTGATAGGGTAGCAATGGATACGTTCATCGTACTTAATGCTCTCTGAAATGACTCTCGGTTGGCAGCGAGAGAACGCGAGTTCCATTGTAAAATTGTATGCGCCATAGCACTCGGTTAAGGTGGATAGTTGTTATGGGTTCTTTACTTGTTAACTACTAAGCTGGTGAGAAGACGGCGGAGCGGGATCAAGATGGAGAGTATCAGATGGAGATGATTGGAATTCATATATTATCTGCAAAATTATTTGCAATATGTGCTCTATAAGCACTGCATTTTCTGCTGAAGGAGACTTCTCTTTATCCTGGAATTGCGGAGGGTAAGGATTCTGTATGATGGGAGTTGTAGGTAAATGCTGTGGTATATACAGTCTCTGATGGACAGGAGGATAATGGGCGTTTTTGATTTTGGAGCTGCTGGCCTTTGCTTGTTGTGGCCCGTAGCAGTGGGAGTTTGAAGCACTTGGTTTATAGTGGATGCTTTGGATTGGTGACGTATCTCTTGTTCTTGATAGGTGGGTATAATAGGGTTTGTTTTGGAGTGCCTTTGGTGAGGCTGAACACGGAAGCGACGATGCAGGTGGTGGGAGCGGGGGGAATTGGTTTTCATCATGATAGGAAGGCGCGACGCAGGCTGCTTGTGAATACGTCTGTCTGTGGGCGGATTTCCAACTCGTCATTGGTGAAGCTTTGTTGTAGACCACGGCCTCGCGTGCTTTTAATTGTTGTACGATACTGGACATAGTCTATCATTGGATAGATGTGGGCCCTGACAGTGAACGCATCGCGGATCACCTGTGCTAGTGCATGAATCCATCGTATGCGGGCCCCCACACTTATTACAACGGGTGGCACTGCGACATTGTGTCATGCGATGTCCAAAACGTAAGCAATTGGCACAAATTAGTATTTGTGGAATATGAGGCTCAACTGAACACCGTGTTCCAAAAATTGCTATATGGTCTGGTAAGGATTGAGATCTGAAGGTAATCATGCAGACCGGTATCGGAATCCTTCTTTCGTTGTTTTGGTAAGTGCTCCTCTTGGTGAATCTTTCACGGAGATAACTGGGTAAGGACTTTCTATAGCTTGTTCGATTTCTTCTTCTGATAGGCTGATATCTACGTCCCTAACAATCCCCTTGTTTATTTATTAAAAAGTTTGGTATGTATGCTTCAAGATTCCTGTCTTTGAACACTGTGGACTGTACTAACATGTTGGCTGAAGTTGCCGACCTTAGTTTCAATTTTTAATCTGTTTCTACCGGCTGTTATGATATTAATGATGTCTTGTTTATATGCAGCATTGTGTGTGTAGAGAATTTTGCCTATTGACATGGGATGTAATCTTCCGATATTTTTATCTCCACTTTCTACGAAAACGTAGAATGGTCCGATGTCTGTGCGACTGTAACGGTTGTTCTTGCTTCTGTCCCGATTGGAATTTACGTTAGTGCTTGCCGCCTGCGGAATAGTGCCCTCTTTAACTGGGTTCTGATCTTGGGGTGTTATAGCTTGAACTCCTTCACGATTTGCAGAATTACTTGCGATGTCAGTTATCATTTCTTCATTCAGTTGCAGTTTGAGTAGAATCGCGGCTGTCACATTCTACGGCTGGTGAAATTGGAAAACACTGGGCTTTTGGCAAGGAAACTATCTCCTGAGAAACGCTGACTGGTATATTTATAGTTTCTAAAACCATCTCCTCGTTTACTAGCACGTTACAATTTTTCCGCTACGCGAGACCGTTTAACCTGCCGCTCTTCCGGCTCTACATTGCTCAGGAATTCTACGGACGTAGTGCAGCTTGCAGACAATTCGCCATTACCTGGATAGTTCGGTGGCTGAGGATGATGAGGCTGTAGCTGCATTTCTTGTTGGCTGTACATCATCGGCGAAATTGAGGCAGCCGTTTCTGGATGGTAGCACGACTGCAGCGCCGATTTGATTAGTTGCCCCGTATCGGGAGGGTCTGCCATATTAGGGCAAGGCCCAAGCACTTAGCAGATGATAGTTACTGAACACTTGTATTAAATGTCCTTTAAAGTTCCTAACTTGATATGCACTTCACTGGACGATCGAACCGTGAATGCGTTTTCTGTTTACTCGAATGCCTTAGCTTCAGAACACGGAAGTGATCACTACGAGCGCTCCGGCTAGACTGAATTTCCACTCTAAAAACGTCGTTATGCCACATAAGTAAATCTGAAATACTTGACAGTTTATGTGTTGGTGAGTAGTTTCTTTTAATAACATTGAATCAACTGTAATATCAAACAAGGAATCGGGAGATATAATAATGAATCACGCAACAAAAAAGGCCAAGTCTCGTGCTTGTGCAGTGACAAAAAGTTATGAGATCTTGTTCTGAGCCAAGTCTATATTTTACAAAGTATATTCACTTCACTTTGTGAAATGGAATGCTTTCTCTCGGTGTTATGGAACGTTTAACTTAAAAAAAAAAAATCTGTGGTAACTTGGCCATTAAGTAAACCATATTTTTAAACTTATGTGATGTATTGTAAGGCACATAATATGACCTAAGACTAAATATTTTCCATTTTTATTATTTATTTAAAAATTGGTTTAGTTTAAAAAACAAAAATGTCAAACTTCGAAATACACTTAAGACACGCTAAAAAGTTTTAATGTCATTTTGCCAATCAAAATTATTTATTAATTAAATTATTATTTAATTTATTAACGTTTTAAGCAACTATGTTTTGAATATATGCGTTAAAAAACTGTTTGTACCAATTCTGCATGGATCCGCGGGATTGGCGCAAATCCCGCGCGGATCCCGCGGGATTGCAATCCTTAATCCAACACTCATTGAGAAGTGTTTGAATACTGTTAATCATCGGTTAGAAGACATCCAACAACGCGCTTAAGTGCTCATTATGCTGCAGTAAAGGCACTAAGAGAAAATTTTTGTGATGTTCTAGCTGCAGTTAAAGAGTATGTGATCGAAAAGAATATACAAACAACAGAGGTGTTGCTCATAACCTTATCCCTGCAGTATGTAATTTTAATTTTCTTTGGTACCGTGTACTAAGGGAAGTAAATTATAAGAATGGATTGCAAAGTAAAACCTTGATTCTTGAACAATTAATGATAGTAATAAAGCCACTTCCTGTTTATTTTGAAGAAAAGCGGTGACATATTGGAGAAAGGGCAATAGATCTCGCTACGAAAAATTACAGGACTACGATACAGCTAAGAGGTCGTCTTAAAAAAACGAATGCCCGGTGAAGCAGCCACTGATGCGGGACCCAGACAATAGTGCCTGAAAATCAAAAGGATATGTTGCAATGTCTTGAACGATTCACTACTGTACTCGGAACTAGATCAAAATCCGTTCAAGATATAGTTTCATTGCTTGAAGTCATACAGAAAAATAATTTGCGTACGGTGAAGATGGAGTAATTAAAAATATTTGTATCCAAATTTAGTGGTTTTCACAATGAATTATGAGAAACAGAACTTCTCCTGCATATACCAAGGTTGAGAAGACATTTAAAAGAAGCCAGTGTTACAATTTCAGTATCAATTTTTAAAATTTATCGTGGAAGCTTAAGGTCATCCTAAAGTTATTTATTACAATTTGCATATCAGTTCCTACGTGTGAGAGGATCTTTAGTAGGTTAAAATTAATCAAAAATTAATTTCGGCAACAATGAGCAACACGAGGCTAAGCAATCTTGCCAATTGACTATTGAACATGAAGCACCTCAAAATGTTAATATCGAAGATATGACTTCCTAGTTTGCAACTGTAGATAGAAAAAAGGGATTGTGAAAGCAATTGTTGTTAGTTTATTTAACTATCTTTTAAATGTTATTAATATCACAATTTTATAAGTAAACGAATATTTTTAAATAACAATAATTGTTTATCTAAGCATGTTTTATTAAAATCATACTTTACGCTTATAGGATTTACATTTAATGTAACGTTAGATTCAAGTTTTCATGGGGTGACACCATCGTTATCCGCCCCGGGTGTCACCCACTGGTCCTATATGTTGAATACGAAATTCACCTTACCGCTTCTTTCAACTTGATGTACAACACACTACACTTAAATTGTTCTTATCATAGTAGTCTATACGGACAGGAAGTTGAGTTATGCGTTAAAGCTTGGGCCTGTCACTCGGTAGGACTGACTTGGTTTTCCGGATGTTGGCCGTACAGAATGTTAGCTAGACTCCTTCGAAAGGGACTGAGCGTGGTGGATGAACGGTAGCGCTCTGGTTTCGCATTCGGGAGGACGCGGATTCGAATCCCCGTCCAGCCATCGAGATAAAATGGCCTAGACGTCGACAAGAAGTAAAAATAAAAAAGAAGAGCTTTCTAAAAGACATGCTCGAATTCCTTTTCGTTTGTTTCGTACAATCCTCTCTCTGTTTTAATGTCGATGTAAAGAAAAAAAAATCCATCTAACACTGCAACTGACACAGTAACAACACATTATGAGACATAAAAGAATGAAAACTCTGTGAGGGATGTTTAATTATATGTGTATTGTGTAAAATGTAAATTGCGTATGATATGACTGTAAAGGTAACTAGGAATCTTTTCTTGGCTCATCTTGGTTTTAGCACACACCCTTTAAGCAGCTTGTGGCAGCGGTTACTAAACATCGTTTCCAGCATACAAAATGAGACCGCTAAGCGGTAAGATACATTAAGGCCAACTTTCTCCCGACAGCTTTGTGCATAAATGAGACAACTTGTTTCTGAACGCGGCCTAAAGTTGATCTTACCACGAGAGCTGAGTGGCCAGAGATATTGCACTGTTGTTCACGGAAGGTAAGTATTGTATAGCCCACGTTAAGAAAAAAGAAAAATACGAGGAATCACTTTTAAGAAAAAAACCTAATCGTATCATATTATTAACATGTGTTTTCTTTTATATACCAAGCGTTTCTGGTACAAAAAATTAAAACAATAAACACACTGATAAACGGATGCATTTATATAACTGATGTAAATATTGTGCAACCGAAGCATCAGATTATTCAGCTTTTTCATAACCTTGTTATCATGGACTGAAGGTACATAATTCTGTATCTTGACATTAATTTGACATCTCAAACAAAAAAAAAAAAAAAAAAAAAAAAAATGTAAAGCAGAACAGTACGCTGAGATAGCTGAGATAGTTCTGATAATGTCTACAGGAAAAAATAATATACTAAACTTACTTATCAGTAACGAGGATACTTATTCAGGGGGGTAAAACAAGAAATGTATATTTGATACAAGGAATGTGACACTCATAAGAATAAAGCAATATCGGAAACATGGTTTGCCTCAAAAGTTTTGATTAGCCCTCAATTTATATCACAATATACCGAGACAACATTAGGGCGGGCCCGTTCAATAGGAAGAAATATTTTTAATGAAGTTCTGACTCTACTCTTTAAATAAAGGCGTACCGGATTGCAGGGCATTAAATGAAAGTCTCTTGCTGTCTTTCTAAAATGAATTATGATAAACTGACAACAGCGTCCAGGCTTAATTAACTATCTAAATACTTAGCTAACTATTTAATTAACGAGCTGCTAACATCAAGTACGGAACTTTAATCGGATGTAAGCCATATTATCTCAGCACTGAATGGAATATTCTACACTGGATGCAACAAATTTTATGAAAATACTTTTTAATAAACAGCTAAGAATAATCGATATAACTGTAACCTTCTTCTTATGGTACCGTAACCGATTCAAAGCGTATGTGATTGCCATGGATACGCCCCTTTTTTTGGGAAGATGACTTTTTTTTACTTATGGTTTTACGTCGACGTCGAGGTCATTAGAGGAGGGATGGGATTGGGGACAATGAACGGGAAGGAATTCGGCCATGGCCTTTTGAAGGAAGTATCCAGGCATTCGCCTGGACTGATTTGTGGAAACCATGGTAAACCCAAATCTGGATGCCCGGACGGGGATTCGAACCCACGCGCGGTTGTATCACAAGGTGCCACAACCAACGAGCCAGGTCTACTGAAAAACTGTCTGAATCAATTTTTTTTATATAAACAATAACGTTCTCACCTAAGATCCATGTGGTATAGGGTAGAAAGTAGACGCGTTACTATAAATAGCCACCTGAATGCGATTCATGTACCACTGATTTGTTTATCTGTGCTATGTGTAGATTGCAGCACTTTATTGAATACCATTATCAGGCTGAATGGAATTTTCCATCTGGAAGAAAACGGGAGCTGAGAGTTCTCAATAGAATCTCTGACACTGCTTTCACAATGTAAATACTTTAACACTCAACACAGCTGTTACCCAGTATACAAGAACCGATGCAACGTGCTTTCTACTGGATAATTACGTCTGCTATGTAATTCATAACAGAAGCAGAGCCATAATAAGGCTTCTGGAATAATATAACTACGGAAAACAAGCGGGCTATAGAATTTAGTCATTACAAGATTTTTTTTCAGTTCTGTAATTTTAACTATTCGAACTGCTTGTAGTTGTATATACCGAGTGTTTAGAAAAATCAATAAAAACTAAACGGACAGCGATAGAAATACACCGTTTGTTGCAATATGCTTGGGACAACAATAAATTTTCAGGCAGACAAACTTTCGAAATTAGTTACAATTTTCAACAGCAGATGGCGCTGCAGTCTGGAAAAATCTAAAGTACGATATTTTCCACCATTTTTTTCACAGCAAACTTGCAATCTGTGAGCAGCACACGCTTACAGCAGAAAGACGACTTACAGAATGTCGAACTCACAGACTGCTTTTACTTCTATATCTTTCAAATCGCTTGCAGCGCCATCTGTTGTTGAAAATTGTAACTAATTTCGAAAGTTTGTCTGCCTGAAAATTTACCCATGCATATTGCAACAAACGGTGTATTTCTATCGCTGCCCATTTAGTTTTAATTGATTTTTCAGATATACCGGTCATTTTTGAAACACCCGGTAAATCCGTCGAAGCACTTCATCAACCTGCAGATGTGAAAAGGAACCTGGCGATAATGCAGGTGAACATTTGCAATTGCAGTTTGAGGGATGATACGGACAAGATGTTGTTTGCAGTTCACATGTAATTGTTAGAAAATCTTACTTCAATATTTGTAAAATCTTTAAGCTAATCTCTCTTCAAAAATAAAATTTTAGAGCATCAACTGTTGCAGCCAAAGCCAGTGCAACTATGAAAAAAGTTTCAAGGATAGTAGTTGTGTTTTAAGATATTCAAAGTGAATCGAAAATTTTATTACTGTTGTTTCAATAAAATTGGTTACACATAATGAGGTTAATATGGCTAACTGAAGATAGGGAAGTCCATGCTTCGAAATGAGGCAGGAATTTTTACGAGTTTCGAACTTCGTCCCTGTTAGAAATTCACTTTATATACGGTGGAAGGTTTTGAGATTCTGATTCCACGTAAACTATACGTCCCCCCTTTATCTGGAATGATTATCGGCTTAAGTTAAGCCACGACGGAGGCGGATTGGCCTGTAAATTGAAACAATCTCTAGGTGTCCTCCATGTTTAGCTCAAAGCCAACGGAAATGAAATGGTGGTCCAGCTGGACAAACACAAAGCTTCGACAGGTGTAGATACCACGTTAAACTATAGGTCCAACCACGACAGACGCGGAATGCGCTGCAAAAAGAAATTCTGTCAGCAGGCCCTAAAACAACACTAATTCACTTTATCAGTTTTAAACAGTGATCAGCACCCATAAGATCGAAGTTTCACCCGGCCGGCGTTGAGAATTAATATAGTGTTCTCAGGTGACAAGCCGAGTGAACTAGATGTTTTCACACAATATTTCGGCGTTCTTCACCAGAAGATGGCGACTGAGTTCCGATCGCCGAAATATCGCGTGAAAACACCTTGCACACTCGGCTTGTTACCCGAAAAGACTATATTAATTCATCAGCACGCTTTCCTAGGATAAAAAAAATCACAAAAAAGGTTATTCGAAACAGATTGGAGAACATCAACCACACAGAAACTCAGTCACTACTGTTTAATACACCTGACGATACCTAGAAAAGTCTTGTATTAAGGTGCTCGATACTTCGAATTTTCATTACCACAATTGCCCGACTTAAATTTAATCATGGCTGTTTCAGAAGTAATCTGCACAAAATAAACGTACGACCAATTGCCATCTGTGAATGTCCAAAACAAAATATAACTCGTTTGTCTTTAAGCAGACCTTGCTTTACCTTAAGCGATGCAGTGATTAAGGCGCTTGCTTTTAAAAGTTCACTGCTCTGCTGCCTGGTTCAAATCCCGGTGGGTGCAGGAATTTTTGAGAGTTGTGTTTGATCATATGAGCTATGCCAGGCAGCTCCGTGGTTCTGATTCCACGTTAAACTGTAGGTCCCAGAGGAAAGGAACTGGCCGTCCTACCTCTGACAAAATGGCTTAGTACGGCTCCTTCGGGAGGATCCAACCAACCTTGGGGTGTGGACTAAGTTACTTTGTTTTACTTACCCTTATTAACCATAATTTCGATATGACAGCTTCTATGCAAAAACAGATTTTTACCAAAGCGACTGTTGAATCCGTATAGTGAATAAACTCTGGATAGCTAATCCTCCGTTAAATTCTAGATCCGTTTAGAGTTGTTTAATTGCGAGTAATGCGTACACCAAAAAGTTCCTCAAACTCCCACAATTCCGCCCGCAATCTGATTACAAATTTTAACCATCACATTAATTCACAATCAGATCTTGCTTTAACAAGCAGATTAGTGTGTTGGTCGGTCAATTTGCTACTGAGACTGCTGTAACTAGAAGGGTATCAGCTATCAGTGAACATGACATCTGTGGGTACTACCAATTTGTAGTAGCATCAAACCTGGTGATGTAAACCTTGGCCAACGACGTTACTAACAAGAAACTGAAGATGAAGTTAAGGATATTGCCACCTATATTGCGGTACGAGGACTTATTTTAGTTGTGTGTGTGTGTGTGTGTGTGTGTGTGTGAGAGAGAGAGAGAGAGAGAGAGAGAATGTTAGAAGCAGCAAGTTGTCACCTTTGAACCTTTATACTACCATTTTGGCAGTACGTCTTTTTGCTTAAAGGCCAAATGAAACAGAATAAAATAGAAATGTGAAAAGTACGTCAAGGAATGACGAATATCTATGGATAACTGTTAAAATTGAACTTGGTAACCAAACTGGTTGCGATGGTGAAGAGAATAATGAATTTTGGGAAGGACCACACATGATGTAAGTTTTTATGGAACGTTGATTACACATGTAATGGTTGGAAGACGAGGAATAAAAGAATGTTAGAAACAATATATTACAACTGAAGAAAATATAGTGATCAAAATTTTGTTAAGTTGCTTGAATCTCAAAAAGTTTATAATTTAACCTGTACGAAACTCGATGATATATTTATGATTTAAAACTTAGGCACATGCATCTGACTCTCAAAGTGACACCGTACATTTAATTTGCTACATAGAAAATGGTCCATTAAGAAAAAAATGCGTAATTGGTAGGAAAAATGAATTTAATTGTATTTTTTAATGATAAGTAAGAATGGCTATAATAGTAAACAGGGAAAACTAAGTATATGAAGTTTCTGTTCTATGTGCACCAAAACTGAATTTTAATACAAACTTTTCAGATAATTTATAAATACAAGATGACCCCTGTGAAAATTTCACGAATATTCATGAACAACCGCCTCATTTGAATCAATTGTTTGTTTAGTGTAACATAAGTCGACGCCAATGAAGTAGTTTATTAATATCTCTGTGACATGTGCTCCAGCTATCTAGCTCTGAACCGTCTCATACGTGCGACTATCACAGTTATTACTCTTGTCCTTAAAGGGCCAAATTCTGAAAAAATTCGTTCTTAATTTATAATGTTATCTAAATTGAGACCTCAGTCTTTTAAAACATACCTCATTTATTGATTTCGCTTATGTATCAAGGGAGATAATTGGCTCGAAAAAAAAGGAAAAAAAAACACGAAATAGAAATAATGATACTTTTGCCTAAGGGTCAAATTCGGAAAAACTCCCTTTTTAAGATATAATGTGACCAAATGAGAGACATTAATCTTTAAAATGATACCTCATTTATCTATTACGGTTAGATATGAAGCAATATAAATGGTTCGCGATAGAAAAAGTTATGGAAATAATAATACTTTTGCCCTTTGAGGATCAAATTCCGAAAAATTCCTTCAAAAACGCGTTGTAAATATATCAATACTTTTGCTATTTAAGGCTCAAATTCCGAAAAATTCTTTTCTTAAATATATTGTGATCGCAGCGGAGTGATTTATCTTTAAAATCATACCTCATTTATCGATATCGGTTAGATATGAGGGGAGATAAATGGCTCATGTCACGAAAACGCGTAGTAGAAATATTGATACTTTTGCTCATTAAAGGTCTAATTCTAAAAAATTCCTTTCTTAATATACGAGGGACATCCAGAAAAAATGGTGACAAGTGCTCTGAAGGGCGCAGGGAAATTTTTTATTTAAAGTTTGGCATACCTGCATGGAGGGGGATCCGTAACAGTTAAACCGACACCCACTCCAATTCAGTCCGTTGAGGTATGTAGTCAGAGAAGGAGCTTCCGTCAAGCACCGCAGGGGCCGTTCGCTCCACCAACCGCCAATGTGAGATTCGCACTGTCATCAAATTCCTCACTTTGTGGCAAGAATCCATCGTCAGCTAGTGCAAACCTACGGGCCTGATGTAATGTCGCGTCAGCACGTTTACCAGTGGGTTAGGTTGTTTAAGGGAAGTAGCACTGGCACACATGATGAAGAAAGGAGTGGGAGGCCGTCTCTCGTTTCAGAAGAGCTTCTGAAGGAAATTGATGAAATTCGCAGTGATCGTCGTGTTACTATTGACAGCCTTCATGAAATGTTTCCACACGTATCTCGTAGTCTCATGGGTGAAATTGTCTCAGAAAAGCTTGACTACAGGAAACTGAGTGCATGATGGATGCCAAAAATGTTGACTCCGGAGCATCGCAAAAATCGCGTTTTGGCAGCACGTGAATTTCTTGAACGTTATGAAACGGACGGTGATACATTTCTTGACTCAATTGTCACTGGTGATGAAACTTGGGTATGTCACTATACTCCAGAGTCCAAAGGCAGTCCCAACAATGGCGTCATACCCATTCCACTGTTGTCAGAGCGGAAGATTATGACATCTGTTTTTTGGGACAGAAAAGGTGTTTTGATAGTGGATTTCATGGACAAAGTGCTATGTCCGTGCGGCGGAGGGGCAGGCCGCAGAAGATGGTCACGAAGAACCCGAACAAGTCCAAGGAGCAGGCCGAACGTAATCCAAAGACGCGCACTGGTTGTATCCGACCTGAGGTTTACAGAGTCCGAAGAGAGCGTACCGAACGTCACCGAGAACAAGTACAGTCACGAGTCCGAGAAGCGATTCACTGAGTCCGAGAGAGAGTACCGTAGACGTAGCCGAGACGAAACACTGTCGAGAGTCCAAGAGACGAAGCACAGTTGACGGAGACACGACTGAAAGCGCAGCGAACACCGAACTGGATGAATCAGCACAGCACAGCACAGCGTCATCGGTATGGCTTACGCCATGTTGTTGATGCAGTACCAGGGTAGAACCCTATGACTGCTGTCGGAGTTGCTTTTTTTGAATTGTCTTTTGCTAAGTCGTCAGTTGTCATGGATGTCTGTTGTTGTCTTGATCTCGACGTGGCATTAGGGCGGTGATTAGCTGGGTTAGCAGCGTCACCACCACCGTGAGCTGGTCGCTGGGTCCGGAACGGCAGTGGCATCGGTCGGCAGGACGACCTCCACGGCGGCCGGGTGGCTGCCGACTGGACCCAGGAGCCGTCGTGGGCTGGTCTTGGCGACGCGGTGCGGCCCGAGTATGGAGCCCGCGCGTAGTCGCCGGTCTGGCGGTGTGGGGTGGCTTGCTGGAGCGTGTCTCCTGCTGGGCACTCCTGGGCGCCGTGGCAGCTTTGGCGCGATGATTCGCCCTAAGCTGCTTCTTCATTTCACAGCCAGAGAAGCAGGCTGCATGGTTAAGTCCGCAGTTACAGCAAACTGCCTCCTCTCTGGCTGTGGTACATTCAGTCGCACGATGATCAGCCCCACATCTGGTGCATCTGCGCTGGTTTTGACAGTCCCTCGCCTCGTGCCCATGGAGCTGGCAGTTGAAGCATTGACGGAGCTCGGGAGGAGAGGGCTTCTTCTTGTTGGCCCTCTTAACCCTCGCTCTCGGCTGTGCCTCAACAGCTGCAGGCGCAGGGACCGGTTGGTTCGGCAGGCTGGGCTGCTCCACGGTGCAGCTGACGCCCATGTCGCTCAACATGGCGGCGGCTCTCGTCAGGTCCGAGGGGCAAGAGGCTAGGATGGAGATGCCTCCTTCAGCCGGCCAACAGAACAGCGGCAACTCTGTAGCCAGCAGAAGCTGAACATACAGGCTGCCACAGTTCCCGTCATATGGCACCACCAATGGCTGGACTGGTCCCTCCTCAGTGGCTGGTAGTGCCTCCCCTTCCTTCTGGGATGGCGTGGGCGACGTTGGGGTTTCGCGAAGTGCCTCCTCGTCTTCCCTGGCGGGGCTGGTTGGCGTGGGAGGCTCAGCAGCTTGGAGGCCAGGTGCCTCCTTCTCCGGAGCCGGCAGCCCCTCTGAGGCGGCGGGAATCTTGCTTCCAGCAATCTGCCAGTCCTCCGTCGCTGTCGTTTGCTGTCTTCTGCGCTGCCGCTTCAGTTTCCCGTTTAGCTTGCGGAAAAACTTTTTCGCGCAGAAGTCCTTGTCGAAGACCAGCGGCATTGATGCTAGGGCCGCCGGGCGCTTTAGTCCTTTGGCCTCAGCATCGTCATGGATGACGCTGACTTCCTCATCGCGGTCCCCAGAGATGATCAATACTCCATAGAAGTCGTCAGTCCTTGCTGGTAAGGACCATCCGTACTTCAGGCCGGCATGAACGACCCAGAGCGACCAGGACGTGAAGTTGTACTTCCGCTGCAGTTCTCTGAAGAGACTTGGTTGCGGGCGTTCAGCTAGATTCTTCAAGTCAACGCGAAAAGCGAACTTGTCGCGATCGCGAAGACCCTCCAAGTAAAGCTCGTCGCTCTCTGCTGATTCGTCGACTGCCGTCGAATCAGCATCGTTCGCTGCTGCAGACCTTGAAGCGCGCTCACCCTCCATCTCCGAGTCGAGGAGGATTTCTGTGTTTTTGGAGCTGCGCTGGCTTATTTATATCCGAGCCGGGTCGGCTCTGATTGGCCGTGGCGGAAACTGTGCTGCGGTGGCGCTGGTTGGCCTGATGCCAGCGCCGTCTATACTATGTCGATTTCCATGCCACCTACCGGGCATGCCGCAATATCAGGACGGGATACCAGACAAAGGGACCACCATCAATGCTGTCGCTTATTGGGAAACCTTAAAAAAAATAAAAAAATAAGATTAAAGACAAATGGAAAGGAATGCTGACTATTGGCGTGTTCCTCTTAGACCCCACACGGCTCGTGTCACCCAGGACCTCCTTGTATCCTTTGGATGACATGTTATGACCCACCCACCCTATTCCCCGAACCTCGTTCCCTCGGAATTCACCAAATTAAAGGAGTTTCTGGGCGGAAAACGTTTTTCCAACGATCAGAAAGTAAAAGAAACGGAAAAATAGGCTTTTGGAGGTGTCCGAGGAGGGTGTACAAAAACGTGCCCAGGCTGAAGTAGTGCATCGAGCTTAATGGCGATTATGTGGAGAAATAAAGACATGTTTTGTAACATACCCTGTAAATTTAGTTGAAATATATTTATTTTTCAATTTTTTAACAGCATTTGCAACCTTTTTTTTTCTGAATCTCCCTCGTATGATGTCACAAAAGCGGAGGTTTTGACCTTTAAAATGATACTCCATTTATTGAGTCCGCTTAGGAATACAGGGAGATAAATGGTTCGTGGTACAGAAAACTACATTTTAGAAATACTGACATTTTTTGCCGTTTAAGTGCCGAATTTGGAAAAATTATTTTTAAAAATAAGATGTAAGCAAAGCGGATGACCATCTATTTCGGTTATGTATGAAGGGAGATGATGGCTTGTGACCAAAATAAAAAAAAACAAACAAAAAAAATAAAAAAAAAACCACTGTAACAGCCCTCATACCTGAATTTTGAATAGTATTGTACTGTATGAAGTATTTGTAGTGAGCTAAAGTTTGCTTGAATATGATCTGGTATGTTTGTTTTGTAATTTCTTGTAAATCAGTGTACATGGACTTTGTTTTATGTAAGAAAATTATTGAAAGTCCATTTGATATGTTTAAGACCCGAATGGTGCAAGAGAATTTCTTAAATGTTTGTAATTCCCGGTATTGGTCTGAGTTGCGATGTCTACAGGACAATTTTCTACAGTTTGAAAGGATTTCTGTAAATAATTTTGTATTTAAGTATCTCTAATTACCATTTCTGATCATTTTGTAATGTTGTTAATTAATGTTGTATTAATTCCGATTGTTTTTAATATGTTTGATTGTTTGAGTGATTGTTAATGATCGAGAAATATCGGGCGGATGCCTTTGAAGAATTCTCGTAATTTCGATAGAGACTATATAAACAGATCGGCTGGACAGAGCAGTTAGTTAGTTGACTTCATTCAGTATTCAGTTTTGCAGAGAGATTCATCCAGTTAGTTTACAGAGATTTTATTTGCAACGGCTCAGAAGTGCATCTCTGTATTGTAACTATGCTTGTGAATATCGCTGACTTTGTTTTGAAAACAATAAACAACTCTTCAACATAACTTTTTTTTTGGTGGACTTTTTAATTAATAAATATCTTATATCTTTAAACGAGCAATTCTTGTATATATATATATATATATTTCGGATCTCGGAAACGGCTGTGATGATTTGGATGAAATTTGGTATTTAGATAACGTTTTGACTTTTAAGATTACCTAAATAGTTGTCTTCCCTACAAAAAAGCGAGTTTACAAAATACGAACAATTTTGTCACTCCGTATATCGAAAACGGCACTAGCGCCATCTCGTAGACAATTCAGGTACCAGAAAGCCTACAAATTGATTTTCTTTGATTTCAAAGAATAATTAAACGAACAGTTCTTGTATACTGGCTGACCCGTGGAAATATTAACACTGCAAGTTTAATTGTAAAACATTTAAAAAGGAAGATAATTAAAAATTTATCAATGGTTTTATCAGAAACTTCTTTATAAAGTAATCATCGTTTACTTTTTGACGGTAAAAAGTGGTTGTTAGTTAGTCATTAAATACTACCTCCTTAATTATAAAACATCTTTCGATTTCTGTTCAATGTACAAGATTTCGAGTAGAGTTTGATAATAAAGTAAAAAGCCGCGTGCAAGTGCACATACGAAAAAAAGGATTCTGATAAATAGAATCTTGCCTTTTGAATCGTCTGACCTTGTGCTTTATTAATGTTTATAACGAAGGTTACTTCTTATGGGAATTGTTTTATTAGCATTTTGAAATGCTGATCAGAAGATGTGAGATTACTGCCATATATGAGCATAGTTTTATCAGAGTGAATAAATTTACCACAGATGATGTTCTATTAACGTCACAACCCGATGATGAATTCTTATAGAACTGATGAAACATATCGAAAATAAAGAATAAATGTTCTTGGTTTTCGAGATATAGCATGTCAAAAATCATTTATAGGTATAGTTCCTTGTGCTTTTGGCGACGTTTCTTCTGATCCAGGCTGTATTTCAACCTAACAACAACCACTAGGTACAAAATAAAACATTGAAATTACATTTCCACCATATAGACATGGTCATTTTGGTGGATTTTTTTTCTGGTCCAGGCTGGAGCTAATCCTAACCTCTTCACTTTTGAGATATAATATCCCGAGAACTAAGCGAGACATCAGAAAAATTCCTTTTTTTCGATTTGTCTCGACGAGTTTCATACGAATTCACCATCAAACTTGGCTATGGCGAAATATGTCTTCTGGTTCAGGTCGCATTTCAACCAACCGCGTAAATTTTGAGATACGATATCTCGAAAACTAAGTGAGATATATATACAAAAATATTTTTTACTTTCAATTTTTCTCGTCGAGTTACATAAGAATCCATCATCAAGGGTTATCGTAGAATCCTCTGAAATACCACAAATCTCGCACCATTAATTAATAGGGCCTATCAAACTGGCATTAAGATTTCTATTTTACATAATAATAGAATTTTTTTAAAAAGTAATATGTGAGGCGGTCTCGCAAATGGATCTAGCGATTTGGATGAAATTTTACATGTAGATAACGTTTTGCTTTTCAAGTTTTTAACACGATTTTTTTTTTTTTTTTTAAAAAAGAAAGGAGCACATTTGTATTTGTTTTCTCGAAAACGGCTCTAACCTCATTACGTAGAAGTTTCAGGTACCAGTACGCCTACTGATGTTAGTTAAGCTTCTCTTTGGTGAACTGTGCACCTCAAAACGCCTAGGAAGCCTTCAAGCCTTTTACTTTAATCAAACTTTACTCGAAATCTTGGATATTGAACAGAAATCGAAAGATACCGAGCGTAAATCGGTCACCCAGGTACTAGTAATTAAACCACCGAAGAACGTAATAACACGTTACGGAAATAATATACATGACGCCTTCAATATTGGATGATAATGGTGTTTTAATACTACGAATCAATAAACATCAGGAACATAAGGGTTTGTTAATCCTATCCATAACTATGGTATTTTTACGCCTGTCTATCACCACCATATCGTCATAAAAAGTGGAGACCTATAATTTTTCAGACCAGCCTATTATTGGACTGTCATTATGTGCTCTTCGTCTATTTATGGCGATACCGCATTGGAGTTCAACACGGGAAGCCCCCTTGCTGTTGAATACCAGCCCACGTACCGTCAATTATTTTGGGAGTGCGGAGCGAGTTCAGCGCGCATTAATCAAGAGTGCCTCCGACAAATGGGCACTTCCGACACGCCGGGTGACGAATGGAGCGCGGGCCGCAGGACTCTTTGATTAGCGGGTTTTAATTAAACGAAACCACTACAGCCAACCGTTTTTAATTGGCTGCGAATTGAGATGCGCTCTGTCCGTTGCAAACTCTACAGATATATATAACGCCGTCATATGTTCTCTGTAGTGTCCGATAGGAGAATGTCAATTGACTTCATCTTTGTCTTCGCGTAGCAGCATGAAATTCTTTTTCGAGATCAATAATAAAATACAAAATTATTGCGACCTTATTAGATTAAAATATATTTACTTTCTTTATAAATCCGTTCGTCTGTGCTTTTTTCATCCTGTATTATCCATTATTAAGTTTTCTGAATCGTAACCAAACTACATGAAATTAATGATTAATAGATTTTTGGGATATGCCGCATTGTTAATTTCATAATCGAAGCTTTCGGCTGCCATTCTACAGGGTGAGTCAAAAGTCGCAGTACACCCTTTCATTTCAAAAACTCTGCAGGAATTGGGAAACCTGAATATTCCAGTAAGGTATTGGTGAAGTGGTCTATCTTTTACGGTATGTACCGAACATGGGCGCCATCTTGAAATCGGCCATCTTGAATCTAAGTCAATTTTTTTTAAATGGAAAGGGGGTCGTGTGACACATCAAATAACATCAGAATTTTCTCACAAGTTCATTCCTGTAAACAGATATGAAATAGCAGCTGTGGTTCAAAAGTTACAACATATTTCGGTTAGAATTACAAGGCGGATTGTTCTCCAGAAAGGACAGTCATTTTATGTGTTCAACATGTTGTCCCTCTCGGTCAACGCACATTTGAAGGCGCTGGATCCAATGGTCATGCACTCGCAGAAGGATTTCCGCAGAAATGCTGGCACACGCTCCTACAATGCGTTGCTGGAGATGGTGTTTGTTTCTTATTTTCTCTGCATACACAAGTTGCTTTAAATGGCCCCAAGATAAAAGTCAAGTGGTGTGAGATCAGGTGATCTGGGTGGCCATTCCACAGAACCACGTCGGCCAATCCAGTGACCAGGAAATTGACCATTTAACCAGTGACGAACAACTGCTCCGTAGTGTGGTGGAGCCCTATCCTGTTTAAAGTAGCAGGGAAAGCTGCCATCTTCATTCAGGACTGCGGGAAAAACCACTTCTTGCAGCATTTCCAGACAGCGTTGAGCATTTAGGTTCTCGTCAATTAAAATGGGTCCAATTACACGGGTACCCCATATCCCACACCACACCATAACCTTTACGTCACCAACTACCTTGGAAGGTTCCATCCAGCGTGGATTGTGGTCACTCCAGTACCTGTGGTTGTGACGGTTAACTTCACCACTGACATAAAAGTTTGCCTCATCACTGAACAAGATGCCTTGTGCAAAAGAGGGATCTTGTTGATGTTCCTCTAAGGCCCACTTGCAAAACTGCATACGTCTGTCTGGGTCATCCTCTGCTAGGTGCTGGAGTAACTGAATCTTGAATGGATGCCATCGATGGGCATGAAGGATTCGCATGATCGATGACTGGCTGATTCAACATTCTGCTGACAAACGTCGTGTGCTGCGTTGTGGGCTCTTCACGAAGGACGCCAAAACCATTGTTGAGGTTGTCTCATCAGTAGCACTTTTTGGACGGCCACTCCGTGCCTTGTCAGCCGCAGTCCCAGTTTCTCGGAATTTAGAAATTAAGCACCTGACAGTGTTGTGTGAAATTGGAGGTCTTTCTGCGTGCCGGTTGTTAAAATCTGCAGCTATGACATGGAAACTTCGTTCTCCAGACATCAAAATGATTTCAATTCTCTCCTCCTTGGTCAAAGCCATCTTCAGTTATCTGCAACAAAAAAGCTATGTAACTTTTGAACCGCAACTGCTATTTCAAATCTGTTTACTGGAATGAACTTGCGAGAAAATTCTGATGTTATTTGAGGTGTCACACGACCCCCTTTCCATTTAAAAAAATTGACTTAGATTCAAGATGGCGCCCATGTTCGGTACATACCGTAAAAGATAGACCTTACTGGAATATTCAGGTTTCCTAATTCCTGCAGAGTTTTTCAAATAAAAGGGTGTATTGCGACTTTTGACTCACCCTGTACAGAGATACTGTTTGAGCGTGGAGCTAGCGTTGCAGGGGTCGTCGGTTCGAGTCCGGCCTAGAGCATGGGTGTTTTTTTTATGAATTTACGCCTCGTCGACGTCTGGTCATTAGGGGCGGGATGGGACTGGGGACAAGGAACGGGAAGGAATTCGGCCATGGCCCTTTTGTAGGAAGCATCCAGGCATTAGCCTGGAGTGAATTGGGGAAACCATGGAAAACCCAAATCTGGATACCAGGACGGGCATTCGGCGTCTTCCCGAATGCGAGGCCATGGGTGGTTTTAATTAAGTTTTGTGTCCATCCTGTGTTATCCTGTTACTTGTTATCATCAATAATAACAAACGGTTTGGTTGCTCAGTGGTAGCCGGCCCTGGTAGCGTAGCGGCTAGCGAGCTTGCTCGCGTTGCCAGGGTCGCCGGTTCGAATCCGGCCTTGGGCATGGGTGTTTTGTCCGTCCTGTGTTGTCCGCAATGAGAAAACGATAATATAGTACACACAAAATTCGAATAAAAACGATAAACTTACAGATGGCTGAGATGGAAAAAAAGTGGTTAAGCGTCTGACTGGAGATCGAAAGGTCTCCGGTTCGAATCTCTGTCTCGGCGCAGATTTTCAAAGGCGTTTAACCCGACCTTCACCTCTGGCACAGCTTGCTGTGTAATGTGAAGTACGCCAGAACACCTCCGTTGTACGGATTACACGTTAAACTGTAGGTCCCCTGTACACGTCAGGATTGTCGTTTTGGGTTTAGGCTGCTACTGTAGGGGTGGAATGCGCAACCAATAAAAACCTTATCTCCAGGTCAATGCGACAGCACGGATTTATTATTATTATCAATAATAACATGAGAAGAAAATAAACACAATTGCTGGCTGAATGGCCACATGGGCGAATGACTTTTTTTAAAATCAAAGATTCTGTTTATGTTGTCATAGCAACGAGCGCCAAGCATCGCAGAGTAAAAGGCCGTTATCTTCGTTGATGTTGTTGGTTCTTTAAAATTTCTGCTGCCTCTTTCACACGTCGAGGCCACCACTGGTCTTCTCTCCAAAGCAGCCTCACGTATTCAAAAAAAATTTCGTGCCCGGTGTTAATGTCATGGCGAATTACGGCGAATTTGTCGCTGTTGTTGTATTTATAGTGGTGGATATATTCCTTAAGTCTCTCCGCCACAGTGCGGCCTGCCTCGCCGATGTAAACACTGTCACATCTGCAGGGGATTTCGTAAACACCCGTAAGCTGGTGTGGGTGTAATCTCTCTTTTACCCTGGTTAATGAATGGCAAAGTTTGCAGTGATCCTTATACACTGTTCGCACATTCACCGGCTCAGATTACGAAATAAACAACGCGACATACTCAGAAAATCATGAACAAAGACGGCCTGGCAGCCTTAGGAAATTTGTTTGCTATCGTTTTTCCATTAGACCTGAGGAAGACTGAAATTTATTTTTCATATAGCTTTCGATTGCGTGCGCGGTTGTCATCCTAAGGCCTCGTATCCACTTGAGCACGCTCAGGCGAATGAGCCGCTCAGTGAAGCGAGCGGCTCAAGTGTGGACGCTTGAGCACGCTCGCAACGAACGACAGCGAGCGCGCTCGGGGCGAGCCGATCGGTTGTCGATATTTTGGAATGCTCAAAGGCGAGCCAGTGTTTGTTCGGCGCTCAGTGTGGACGGTATTTGGCGGTTTCTACAATGAGCGCGAGCACGTGGGACAATGAAACTTGCTTAACTCTAATTGATGCGTATGAATCAGGAGAGTATTATGGGAAAGCTCCAGTATTATAATTGAACTAAAAAATAAGGTGCATTGCGTGAAATCAGCGAGATATTAAACTTTAGTATTGATGATGTAAAGAAAACAATAACAAGCCAGCCAGGGTCATTCAGGCGAGAACGATCAAAACAGAAGAGAACTTCTACAACGGGAAGTGGTAAGTCTTTTTTAATAGTATTTCTCACAGCTGAACGGATTTTGATTGAATTTGGTGTTACATAATTCAGATCCTAAATTCCTAAAAACATATTGATTTTGTGCCAGGATAATTCATCTATGACAATATAATTGTTTTACCTAATTTTTTATTAAAAACTTGAAATCAATGCCATAGTAAAAAAACATAAAAATAACCTTTAAATCTATATTTGTAAACACAAATTAAAAATAGGTACCAGCCTGTATTTAATTTTGGAGTGACTCAATAGTGCCATCACAGACTACCCGTACTAAACGGATGATGCTTTGTTTATATACTTTGAACATATACTGCAGGCTTGTGTAGGGACTTCCTGAGGCTAGGAATCTTAAAGTTATTATTAATTTTATCCTCTGGTGGGATCGCCTCACGCATAGGCGTATCGTGCATTTTAATATGAGGTACAACTAATGACAGCAAATGTTCGAAATCGATCTCGTAAAGTTTTGAAATAGCTCATTGTCTCCTTCTAAAGTCAATTTGCGAATTAAATTATTAAGATAATTTCTTCGCTGACGATGACTTTCTCTAATCCACCAACTTGGTAATTTTCTTCTCTGCTTTGACATCGTATGGATAATAATAAAGGCCGCAGCTGCCACGCGTACACGTGACGAGACGTCAATAGCCGAGCGTTTTCTGATCACTGGCACCAGGCTCGTTCAACCAAAATTTCCTTTTCCTTGAACACGCTCAAACGAACGCGCTCAAATGAATGAGTGGCTCATTCGCCTGAGCGCGCTCAAGTGGATACGAGGCTTTAGGTTCTGCACTTAAGAAAGTTGCAAATCAAGTGGAAGGGTAAAGTGCTTGAACACAGTGACAACCGTAAATCTTTGAGTGTTATCTTGGACCGCTCACTGAAATACCGGAACCATCAGGGCAAAGAGCTCATCTTTTAAATTCTTACTTTTGGTCAGGGTGGGGTGCTCATCCTCAAACACGGCGTGCAACAGTTCTATCAATCTGTTATTCAACTCGGGATTATGCTTAGGGTGTGTGGTAAAAATCAGTTCATACAAAGAAAGTTGATGCAGTATTTAATCAATTGTGCCGTCTGGTCACAGGGTTTTCGAAATCAGCCCCAATGCAGAAACTATACTCCCTAGCTACAACTCATATACGGTGTGAAGTAGCTGCAAATGTAGAGAGGGTGAAAGCTTTCAGTAACTTATCTCACCCTTCGTAAGTAAATCACCTGCCACCCACTAGTGTGAGACGAGGGACAATTTCCCATCGAGCGTGGTGGGTGAGCGGTTAACGCTCTGGCCTCGCATTCGGGGGGGAAGCCGGTTCGAATCCCCGTCCGGGCATCCAGATTTGGGTTTCCCATGTTTTCCCCAAATCACTCCAGGCGAATGCCGAGATGCTTCCTTCAAAAGGCCATGGTCGAATTCCTTTCCGCTCCTGTCTCATCCAGGCTCTAATGACCTCGACGTTGACGAGGCATAAAACCCTAACTAAAAAAAAAGACAATTTCCTGGATTACTCAAAACTTCTCGATAAAAAAAAAACAAAACAGAATAGGAGTATGAAATTTCAACTACCTCAATCATCCAGAACCGACAGAACTCGAAGAAAATCTGCCTCATGTACGTGAAGAAACCTATGTCGTTAATTACGTTACGATCAGATATTGGCAGATGGAAGAAAAATTTGAAGAAGTGGGCCTTCCTGCAAGATAATGTGAAGAACAGCAGACAGGAAAGCACTTGCTAAATTGCTCTGTTCGTCCATTTACCTGAACAGAACTGGCAAATGACCACGCCATCGACATTTCCAAATTCTGGGAACGTACTGCTTATTAAGAGTGTAAATAGTACAGTATTTCCCGGGTGGCAATGGGGGAAGGTTTTTTTTATTAAATTATAAATTATTAAAAACATGAAATATTGAATTATTGATATTATGCAAATGTATGACTGGGAATTCTACATCTACAAAGAACTTTGATGCTGCAATTACAAGGCACACAAATGACCAAACTTAAAGCAATGGCTAAATACAGGTTGAGCATATTTAACGTTAACATGAAACATATGTTCTTAAAAGGAGGCAATCAAGCTCAACATTACAAGTTGCCGACACGAAAAGCAAAATGAAAGTATCAACTGAACTTTAATCGTTAATTTGCAAAACAAGCACAAGAACAAATAAATGCCTGCACATGCCAATAGTTAAAGAACAAGGGCGCCAATCCCAATCTAAATGAATGAACAAATTAGTCCTAATACCCTCAGGCTAGGTGATTGCACTATTCACACGTTGGAATAATATCAAAGTTTTTGCCAGCTAGCACAGCAGTAAAATGGAATTCTGAGCTGAGATTCTCTCACAGGGGAACGCTTAAGGGTTCAACCTCAGATAAAAACCATGAACTCATGAACTGTCTTTGGCGGCTGAAATCAACACTTTACCCAAATGTGAGTTGATTGCCGCGCGATCTGCGATCTCCACCGGTTCAGCTCCAAGCAACCGCTCAGACGGACACGTCCGTCTGTCGGAAAGCGGACAGGCAGACAATTCCAGCAGACTTTGCCAGAAGTGATGCACCACTGCGCTATACAGCGTGCGTGATATCTGCCCTGACTTCCAGACCTGATCTCTCCACCGCACTGGGCGAGAGCAAACGTCCACCTTGGCGGCTTGTTCCAGAGTGATTTTTCTTCAACCCTCGCCAGTGGCTACGGATTCTCCCTCCTCCTCTCTCTCGTCGTACATGGAACAGAAATTCACCCAATCAGCCCTCTTCTTACAAAAAGAGAGTCCACATTGGCTACGAGGTGACGCGCAGAATCGTGGCACCGCTGGGGATTTCTGGAACGGTTGGCGCTCACCCGCCACAGCAGCGGCTTAACGGGAAACTTTCCCCTCACCTGACCGCCGTCGTCCGACTGACTGGCGCCAGGCACTGTCTCCTTGGCCACCCATCACAATGTCTGAGTATAATATTTCACATACAAAACTATATAAAAGTCTTTGGCAGCCCTTCCTTAAATAATTCTACGGAATAACTACCTTGAATAATTACATATAACAGATTAATTAATTCCTTTAATAGTTAAATATTAATTAAACTGGAGCTGACGAAATCGTCACGCTACAATAGTAATAATAAATGTAAATAATTGCAGCTATTAATTTTTTTTTTTTTGTATCCACAGAAACGAATAAGGAAATATGTTACTGATGGATTGTTTCTGGTGAGAAAAAGAACAGATTTATCTAATGCTCACGTGACATACTTACAGTTCGCTGTATGTACTAACCTTGAATTACTTCACTAATACATTTCAGCTCTCGTAGTTTCAGTTCATTGTTCTCTATTTCCCTGTTCTTCAGAACGTTAGATTTCTATGCTACAAATTGTTATTAGTTGGATATACATGGTGGAATATATACATAACAATAACTAATCGTTTAGTTAAAATGATGCTTCATTGAAGCGATCACATGTTCAACAACTTATGTAAGAGAAGTGATTAAATTCTTAATATTACCTTGACTAAAGTTAATGAATAGTAACCTTTAGTAAAAACGTTTAGTGACTGTGGGACACAAGTGAAGGTAATTGGTATCAGGACGATCAAACAGAATGTAGCCAGTTTTCGAAGTCCAAACAAAAGTTTTAGAACCGTCGTTATTATGTTGTGAGGTTTTGGGAATATAATATATTTAGACACGGCTTCCCTGCAATACCACAGAGTAATTTTGCTCCTATCTTGTCTATAGTTTCAGCCATTTGTTTATAAAATTTCAGATTCATAACTGTTGATGAATTCTGGATCCATGTGTACAATTAGGAAGCGAAAAGTCCAGAGTAACGGATAGTAGAAACACTTCTTCAGCCTACGTCCCTCCCGAAAGTATGGTGTAGATATTTCCGTCAGTCTTTTGTCAATGATATGGGATAATTTACACAGACAACGTGAACTGCCAGAACATTATCAACTTTTAATTACTTGAGTTTTTTTTCGTACTGTAATCTGTGATGAAAAAAAAAATGTGTAGGTGTGATCAGCTTTCTTTTTGTTTATGGGTTTATGACTCGTCGACTTGGAGGTCTTTAGAGGTGGGGTAGGGTTGGATACAAGCAATGGGAAGGAATTCGCCTGGAGTGATTTGGCGAAACCACGGAAAACCGAAATCTGGATGGTCATTCGTGTATTTGAACCCGCGTCCTCCCAAATGCGAGACCAGAGAATTAACCGTTCATTCACCAGCGTTCATCCTGCTGAAGTATTCGCTGTGTGGTTATAAACTTTTGTTCATTTTCTTTTCTCTTCTGGATTAACGACTGTACGACACAAATAGCGTCGTTCTACAAGTGAAACGATTTTCTACGCTGTAATCACAGTACATCAATAATGATGGGATGTGGAATATAAATAAAATCTGATATAAACTTTTAAGTGCGTTCACCGTAATGACTTAATTACACAGAAACCGTTTAATTGAAAAATGTAATAGTGCACTGCTCAAAATATGAATCGATATCTAAAATAAAAGTCAAATCGTAACAATAAAATTTTTTACTGCATTAAGCAATAAAAGAGGATTAAATTATAAGTATAAAATGTCTAAAAAAATCTCCACTTCTGGTATTTTATTCAACAGAAATGATCACCAATTGGCGTTTACACCACGCTTTTGATTTGAAATAAAAGTTAAATCACCGTGACAAAACTTTTATTCTGTAATAACCACTAAACCCCACTAGAATTCACCCTGTATGTTGTAAAGATACCATTTGTTGGCTACCGTTAAGAAAACGTGAGTTGCCAAAAAAGGGAGGGGGGAATTAATATTAATTCTGAAATAATTCCTGAAAAATGAACATACATATATTAATGATGCTATAAGGGGATCTAATAGGTTACTAACTAGAACCATGAATTTCAGACACAAAATAAAACCTCATTTATTGAGTCTTATGGCCTTACAAGGTCGGGTAGTAATTAACGTTACGTTAAACACAATTAGATCAGCAAAAACAAGCAATACCCGACATTTACAATTCGCCGGAGTAAGCAAACAAAACTGAATGAAATATCTCAAACAAGTAATAAAAACAGCAAAGTTAACATTGAACCAACATGGCAACACAGGCCATCAAATTGAAGCTAACATTTTACTGTACAAAGGAAAATCCCAGGGGGCGCCGTATAAAGTGAATGAAAAGCATCAAAATTGAATTAACAAACAGCAAGATGCTCAAGAAAAAATTGAATCGAAATATAAATTCAGCTAGCTCAGAATTTAAGTGACGGGAGCAGAGTCTTAACCCAGGCGTCGCTTAAGGGCTCATAAGTCTGTTAAAATCCACTGAATAGTGACCGTCGTTTCTGGTACATTACCATAGAATCATCGCCGTGATGGTGAGCGACAAACACAATGCCACTGCAGCAATGGAAGCTAAATAAGCGGCTACGATCGCGTTATTAGCATAACTTCCAAATAATGGCAAGCCTGCCACTCAACATCTCGCTTTCCCAAAGCAAGAAATGATCAACCACAATGATCATCAGAGAGCGTGCCGGCTGACACGTCTGTTCACCAGCTCGTCTTGGACCCAAGTGATGTCTAAGATGGCTCCTTCCTCTTCCTCGGCCAGTTGCACTCCACATGTAAAAGAACTCCATGGAATTAGTATTGTAGCCCCCAATAAATGTTCAGGATTGGCTAGCTACACATTTCCGTCGTCACGTGTTTAATATCACGCGTCGCATTCGCCGTCTCCTCCGCGCGTTTTCTACGTGGCCTTCGGGGTAGTAGCGGGGTAGGGGTAGGTCACCGCCCGATTTCGAACGGGACTCAAGCCGGGCTGTCCCGGCGCCACCGAGTCGCCTCGCCTGCTCCATTGTCCACCCTCAGCGGTCGAAATGGCAGTTCCTAGCCTTCAATATTCAACCTTTCTGAGCCATGAGTCTACAGAAAATTAATTTATAATAAACTATACCTTTGGCCGCCCTGGTTTTAAACATACATTTAACCTATCCAGACAACCCTCATTATTTACAATTAATTACACGTTGCAAGATTAAATAATTAATAAATTTGAATATAATAAAAAGAAAAAAAGGAATTATGAATATAATTAATAATAATTTAATTATATTCATTGTGGGTGACGCTGTCACACCACAATATACCTGCTACCCAATCAAAATAAAATTATGCCAATAATTTTATTTGAACTATTCTAACCCTACAGTTGCATCAAAATCATTGCCTACACTATAGTTTCATGGTTCCAGCTCACTCGATCTATCGCATACATGTGACCTCTTTAAATATGTAAATACGACACGTGACTCTGGTTAACATAAATAATGAAATGTCTTATCCTACTATGCAAAGTAAAACATCATAAAACATTGACAGGTACATAGATGCAAATGACGACAAAATAGATCTGTTCAATCAATAAACAAAAATGATGTAAGCACAAGATATTAACATTAAAACTAGACAACTCAATTAATTATTTACAACGGGCTATGCAAATCTAGCACATGTGTTGAAGTTAGATATAGCAACAACAAGAATAAAGAATGCACCGAATGTCCATTATCAAGGCCGACACAAGTATGCCGAAACCACATAACATGAAAATCAAATGGAAAAGAAAAATCTTCCGCGAATTTACATAATTATCCATACAATACAAAAGAAAGACGGTTCACGCAAAATGAACTATATTATGCTTTCCAAACTACACTCGTAGCAAAGACATTATAGCGGTGAAACTAAGCGATCAGCTGTTTCCACTTTGTCCGCTCTGTTGTTGTCAGTAAGCGCTGTCCTGTTAAGCTTGCGGCTCAGGCTACCTGCTTTCGTTTAACCTGATTGCAATCTTTCCAGGAAAACGGGCGGTCGGCACAGCTGCTATTCCAAACAGCTGAGCGTCCTTTACCTGTTCTCGCTGCGTTAGCGCTATGCTTGTTAGGCAATTACGTGTCTCAAGACTGACACTCTTACTAAATTGCACCAAACATATGTTCTTACGCTATTACTAAAACTAAATGTACATTGATCCTTAAGCTATATTTACAAATTTATTTACAGACGACGTCAGTCGCTGCCGTAAATCGTTCGTTATTCAGCGTGTGTCCGTTGACAAATTTTATACACCCCGTTGCTTCATGTTGCGCGTCTTGTTAGATTGTCAGGACCGCTAATTGTTGTGCAAGTCATTATAGTATCATTATCACAGGTAAACTATTTAATACCTCGCTTGGCATCACGGAATTTACGGCTCTACTTAGTGCTCAAGAATTCCTCTATTCATTTGATCAGTAAATTTTCTCACGTTTCAACGAAGAACTGGTACTTAACGAGAAACTGCCGAACGATGTGGATCAAAGTCGAAGATTTTTGCCTCGGCAAACATATGCATAAAACCCTTGGACTCATTCATTAACACCGCCGAAGGAAGCATCGCAACCTATTTCATGGAACACGACCTTTATAAAACCTTGGACTTACGTATCAAGATGACCAAATGGGTAAGAATAGCAGTCAGCTCATTGTTTGGACCAAAGTATTCTCCTTGATTAGGATGAGTTTTTTTTTTATGCACAAACCAAACTCCGAAGGTTTCTTCTTTTCTTAATAACCGTACGCCGTATTGATTTACGTGATGATTTGCGCGACATGCATACCATATCTTCTATTACCTGATAATGACTGAAAGAAAACGGTCGTCTTCTACGTTCATTAGACGCCTATGTTGATAAACTTTTCAACATTTTGCGGTGTCCATCAAATCCTCTTTTGTTCGCTCATGAAGCAGTAAAATTCTTCTACACGGCTGTAAGGGTGAATCTGCGGAATCAGCGATTCAACGCTGAATGAACGTTTCCTTTTTACGACTCCAAAATTCGATATGTCCAAGACCTCGCCCGTTTGTCATCCTTTTTTCGGCATGCTTAATAACTCAATAATAATGAACAATGCCTATACAGTGACCTTGAGGCGTCCATGGACCTTCTTGTGGCAAATGAGTCTGTTTGCGGAATATGTGTCATCGCCGCATTCGACAGAATCTCGGGTGGCTCGAAACTTTGGACTTACAAGGTCCCAAGCTCCTCTTTGTATCGACCTGCCAGCCAACGGAATTTCTCGAACACCGTTTTGTAAAGCTGCAGGTGTTTGGTAGCGGATTCGGCAGATGGTTTGGTGTTTCTGGCACATGTACAGTTACTCAGGTCACCGACACGGCTGACCACGAGGTTTTGCGTACTCAGTGCCACGTCACAAACCATCCCACTCCGACCAATCTCAATAAAACCACTCAGAAAAAACATTTCAAACCCCGCATTTGTAAGCGTGAATTCCTGAGGGCAAGGAGTGAACAAATTGATTCCCATTGCACTCGAAATTGCGGACGGAAAAATTCCATCCGATGTTTAGAGATCGCGAACCCGGTGGACCATTTCGCTTTTCTCTAAGCAATGAAACTTTTACGGACACTTCTCTGGCTTGAAGGAAGCACGTGTACTGCAAATCTTTCGCCTCGTGCCCAGGAATGCCTTGTATTTTCCCGACTGACGTTCCTTTTCTTTCGGCCCATGATCATACAAACAATTGAAATTCCTGAGCTCAGAAATTTTGCCTTTAAGCAGCAAATTTCCTTTATCAGACGCTGAGTGTTGAATTCATCAAACGTCTCATTCGCAATCTGCAATTCTTCCTCAGATTGATTGTAGTGGGGATGCTCTAATTCTACAGCGGTTTGCCCGTGATTTTCGAGGTTAACAGCGGTAGAGTTACTCATTTCTATCACATTGGTGTTCAGCTCTACCGTGACTCCTCCGTTCGTATTCTCCAATGAATTATAAACTACTCGAACGTCATCAGCAGGCTTTCCACTGCTTGGACGCTCCTTCGCACTTCATCTCTCCATTCTCTAATAAATTTTCCTTGTTCATCTAATTTCTTATTTGCGAAGCCATTTGTCTACTTAATTCCGCCAGCATGTTAAATAGCAGGTTTTGTTCTTGAGGTTGTGCGGTCGCCGGTGGCAATTCTACCGTTATTTGCGACGCACGTGTTTCAACTTCTGCCGCATGGGTGAATTTTGAACGGTTTCATTGTCTGGGGTTGGAAAAATCCCTAACTGTTCCCCATCTAATGATTGCATTCGAATGGGATGCTACGTGTACTAGGAGTATCATTACACTCTTCGTCCGCCAACGGTATGTCGCGTACTTCCGGTGCTTGATCCATCGCGTTAGTTTGCTCGGAAATGTTACGAATAATTGATCGATCTGCCCTATTAATGGTGCGCGATCTCAACTTCATAGATTTGATCGTAAGATACAAAATTTCAACTCCGAACAATTAAAACAATCGACAACAACCAAAAAGAAAACCGGCACGAGTTTACTCAAAATGGTACAGCATTAAACAAATTTCGCACATAAATCCCTTCAACATGAAATAAACCCATCCAAAAGAAACAACAAGGAAAAACAACGATGTTTTCATGCGACACAAATACCTCAACACATGAGCAAAATCAGCATAAAGAAAAATCTTAATTCTTACCATGCATTAAAATTTCAAAAGCACTGACTCTATCTTTATTTTTAAATTAATCATGCTTGTGCAAGTGAACAAAAACATATACTTGAACAACTGATTGAAACAAATCACACATTTAAATTTTAAATCAAGCATGGCAAACAAAGCAAACAAATTTCAACATAAAATTTATTCTAAAATAATAAAATGAATCAACACAGGTCACATCCATGGATTTTTTTAAGACTTGTAAAATTCTCAAAATAATTTCGACTTGCAAAAGCCCGAAACGTTGGGTGCCAATTGTAAAGATACCATTTGTTGGCTACCGTTAAGAAAAACGTGAGTTGCCAAAAAAAGGGAGGGGGGAATTAATATTAATTCTGAAATAATTCCTGAAAATGAAACATACATATATTAATGATGCTATAAGGGGATCTAATAGGTTACTAACTAGAACCATGAATTTCAGACACAAAATAAAACCTCATTTATTGAGTCTTATGGCCTTACAAGGTCGGGTAGTAATTAACGTTACGTTAAACACAATTAGATCAGCAAAAACAAGCAATACCCGACATTTACAATTCGCCGGAGTAAGCAAACAAAACTGAATGAAATATCTCAAACAAGTAATAAAAACAGCAAAGTTAACATTGAACCAACATGGCAACACAGGCCATCAAATTGAAGCTAACATTTTACTGTACAAAGGAAAATCCCAGGGGGCGCCGTATAAAGTGAATGAAAAGCATCAAAATTGAATTAACAAACAGCAAGATGCTCAAGAAAAAATTGAATCGAAATATAAATTCAGCTAGCTCAGAATTTAAGTGACGGGAGCAGAGTCTTAACCCAGGCGTCGCTTAAGGGGCTCCGGTAGGGTGTATCTTTCCCATGTATTTCTTGCGAAATTCAGTGTACCTTTTCTCAACAACTAATTGTGATACATGTCTGAAACAAAGTAGGGTGAATCTATGATGGTTTACCAATACTTTAACGCAGGGATTTCCCAATGTTCCGATTGGTTTGGCAGAATAATTTTTTTTAAATATTCCAATTTTTTTGCACTTTTGGAGGTGCTTTCCAGTCAATAATTTACAAACTACTAGGTATAATAAAATATACCTAGTGTTAAAATACTCACAGAAACATACTTTAAAGGCTGTAAAATTTTCAGGAAGTTCTTGCAGGTAGTTTCCAAGAAAAGGTACACTAAAGCTATCAAAAAGTAAACTTACGGGAAAATGCTGTCAAAGTTTCAGTGCATTCCAGACCCATAACTAGGGTGATCTGGATCGTCCTGGTAGCTTTCTTCCAGCCTTCTCTTTAGTTTTCTTTTCTTCTCTCTTGCCTTTTATTCCACTTCCCTCAATGCTTTCTCTGACGCAAGTAACTCCTTCCTGGTCAAGCCTGTACATAGCTCGTATGGTATGATACCCAACGCTAATACTCAGTTTCTTCAATGCCTCACACCTTGACAAATTGCCATTGTTAAAAGTCATTACAGCGTCATAAACACCAAAATGTAGAACATTAATTGATACAAAAACAGTTTTTGGAATTCTTGACCAAATAACACTGTTGATGCACTCATTTGGATTTTGGGTACGACCTTGTAAACACTACTTCAGTAGCTGTACATCAGATAGATCCCTGAATATAGGCTTAAGTTCCTCAATGACAGCATATGATAAACCATCCTTGTTCACAAATGTTTGTCCTGCTGCTTGTGCTTTGTTGTGCTTGCACCATGAATCAGTTTCTTTGGGGCAGAATCATGGTTGGTACCAGAATCAGTTGAAGCAACTTGAAATAAGATAGTCCAAACAGTTCGTTTCATTTCTTCGACAATGTTGTTGCTATGTCTAATGGTCATTCCATAATACATTTGTGATTTATTAATAATGCCTTCTGTAAGTCTATCCTTCCCCAGCAACCCTTTACAGCCATCCATCTTTTTACCCCTCCATCCTGATATCAAGCGTCGCAAGCGGGTACCCATTATTTTTTGCACATTTTGCAATACATTTAACCTTATTTATTGTCACATCTGGTCCATAACGTTTCAGATCTTCAATTGCCTTGAATGCCTTTGAATCCCCATCCCTTCGGTAATTTATATACCCTACCCCATCAGCTGCTGACCTCTCAAAAATCCTTTTCACCCCTTCCATTTTAACTCTGCGGAGACTGCCACGCCAACACAGCCATTTTAAAAGCATTTCTAGGTTAGAAATATGCAAGTATTATACACCAAATTAAAGAGGACATTCCAAAGATCAATAATCAGCAAAAAAACGAAAATGACAAAATTCATCATTTTCCATCCTACCGGAGCCCCGGGCTCATAAGTCTGTTAAAATCCACTGAATAGTGACCGTCGTTTCTGGTACATTACCATAGAATCATCGCCGTGATGGTGAGCGACAAACACAATGCCACTGCAGCAATGGAAGCTAAATAAGCGGCTACGATCGCGTTATTAGCATAACTTCCAAATAATGGCAAGCCTGCCACTCAACATCTCGCTTTCCCAAAGCAAGAAATGATCAACCACAATGATCATCAGAGAGCGTGCCGGCTGACACGTCTGTTCACCAGCTCGTCTTGGACCCAAGTGATGTCTAAGATGGCTCCTTCCTCTTCCTCGGCCAGTTGCACTCCACATGTAAAAGAACTCCATGGAATTAGTATTGTAGCCCCCAATAAATGTTCAGGATTGGCTAGCTACACATTTCCGTCGTCACGTGTTTAATATCACGCGTCGCATTCGCCGTCTCCCTCCGCGCGTTTTCTACGTGGCCTTCGGGGTAGTAGCGGGGTAGGGGTAGGTCACCGCCCGATTTCGAACGGGACTCAAGCCGGGCTGTCCCGGCGCCACCGAGTCGCCTCGCCTGCTCCATTGTCCACCCTCAGCGGTCGAAATGGCAGTTCCTAGCCTTCAATATTCAACCTTTCTGAGCCATGAGTCTACAGAAAATTAATTTATAACAAACTATACCTTTGGCCGCCCTGGTTTTAAACATACATTTAACCTATCCAGACAACCCTCATTATTTACAATTAATTACACGTTGCAAGATTAAATAATTAATAAATTTGAATATAATAAAAAGAGAAAAAAAAGGAATTATGAATATAATTAATAATAATTTAATTATATTCATTGTGGGTGACGCTGTCACACCACAATGTACAGGGAGGAATGAAGAAAGTGAAACGGAGATTTGAATGAGGTGTAAGTGTTCAACGAGGAACAACCAGTATGCTACGTTTTGATTATGACGTCATGTTAATAGAACAAGCATTCTGAGAGATTATTGAATGACATGAACAAAATGGAGAAGAATTTGGGCCAAATATAAACCGAAGCAAGACAAAATTCATAGAAATGAATCGGAAATGATAGTGGTAACAGTAGATTATAAGAGGCGTATTTTTTAAATAAGTACCGTTTTGTCACACCGTGGCTGCAGCGCTACGGTCGGCGTTCCGCGCATGCGCACTGGGTACCTGCATCTCTTGCTTACGCACAGACGCCATTACGGTCTAATTCTTCCTTGTTTACGTTGTTCACTGAGTGTTTAAGATGCCTCCGATAATCGTGAGTCCCGCCGACTGTGAAGTACGAGCTGTTATAAGATTTCTTTGTGCTAAAGGCCTAAAACCGATCTATGTTCATCGTGAGATCTGTGCAGTTTACGGACAAAACATTATGAGTGATGGAATGGTGAGAAAGTGGGTGAGAGCATTTAAAGATGGCCGCACAAATGTGCATGATGAACAACGGAGTGGGCGTCCTTCGGTCGTTAATGAAAGTTTGGTACAGAAAGTGGAAAAATAAGGTGAGAGAAAACAAACGCTTTACGATTTCCTCCTTGTGTGATGACTTTCCTAATGTTTCTCGTAGTGTTTTGTATGGCATTGTGACCGAGCACTTGAATTACCGAAAATTGCGCTCACGTTGGGTACCGAAAATGTTAACGGATGTGCACAAAACCAAACGTTGAGGCAGTGCATTGACTTTCCTTGAGCGATACCATAACGATGGTTCTTAAGCCAAATTGTTACGGGCGATGAGACATGGATGGCCTACGTCAATGGAATGGCGGCATTCAGATTCACCCAAAAAAGTGAAGTTCAAGCAAACGATTTCTGCCCGGAAAATCATGTGCACAGTTTTTTGGGGCAGAAAAGGAGTATTGCTTGTGGAATTTCTGCCTCGTAATGAGACAATCAATGCAGCAGCTTATTGTGAGACATTGAACAATCTGCGCCGTTCAATCCAGAACAATACACGTGGCAAGTTGAGCAAGGGCATCGTTTTACTGCATGACAATGCCCGTCAACATGTGGCTAATCAGACCAAAGATCTCATCACATCTTTTCGATGGGAAACTCTAGATCATCCTCCGTACAGCCCTGATCTGGCGCCCTGTGACTACCATCTGTTCCTTCACTTGAAGAAACACCTGTGCGGTCAGCGTCTTGAAGACGATAACGAAGTCAAAATAGTTGTGATGCAGTAGTTAACAAGTCAGGCGGCAGACTTCTAGGAGGAGGGTTTTCAAAAACTGGTACTACGTTATGACAAGTGCCTCAATATTGAAGGGAATTATGTAGAAAAGTAGAGTAAGGTACAGGCTTTCATGTAAAAATAAAATTATTGAGATATATTTGCACGTCTTTTTTTAATTTCAAAACGGTAACTACTTACTTAAAAAACATGCCTCGTATATGAAAATGAGATCAGATGTAATATGAGAAGTAAGTGAATTCTGTAACTTGTGAAGCGAAGTAAGAGATCGAATTAAAATTACAACTGGTGGCCAATGCAAGAATAATAATATAAGCAGAATAACACTGGCGAAAGAGCCTTCTCAATAAAATTGTTAATCAGGAATCAAAAACCACTTTTTATAAATGTATGTAGGTAGAATATCACATTGTTGTAGCGAAGAGTGAACTTTGGAAATACCAGGAAGAAGGAAAATTCAAATACGTTAAAAATAACGTGGACATGCAAAGTACGAAACGAACGTGTTTGGAAATGATGAGCTAGAAAAAAGTTTCTGAAAGAGTCTTGTATTAAGAAGACAGGCATTTTAAGACAGATGGGATTTGTTAATTTTTTTAGGGGAGAGAACGATTTTAGGAAAAAGATCTGTAGAGGAAGATAAAGATTAAAATGTATGCGGCAGATAATTAAGGACGTAAGTTCTAAGGCGTATGTTGAAATGAAGAGGTTAGCATATGACAGGAAAAGATGGAGGACTGCATCAAACCAGTCGAGAGAATGACGACAGGGAAAAAACTGATAGGAAACATAAGGTACAAAATTTCATAAAGCTCCCGACATCTGATATTTTATTCAACTACTCACCATAATTTTTTCATTTTAAACCTTCTATATTTTCAAAGATACTTGTAAGAATTCATTTGTGGCATAAGTTCTGTATCGACGCATCACTTAATATTCACTTTTTTCTAATGAGCCGAAGCGTTTTTTGAAAAAATTTTGTTTGATATCTCTATTTTTTCCTCCCTTGTATTGCATATAGCAGGCAGAAAACGTATTCGAACAATTCAACACCAGAACTAATGCAACAGTTTCCAGAAAGTTTTACATGAAGCTTCGCTGTAATTACGGTTTACCCACATTACAAAAACTAATTCCCATCTTCAGTTCTAAAATAGTGCTTCAGTTATTCAAAATATATCTTGCGGTGCAATTGGACGTTCAGCTTGGAGGGTGGTGGGGGCGCAGTAACGCCTAGCTTTTGGGAGGACGCGAGTTTGAATCCCCAACCAGTCATCCAGATTGCGGTGTTTTCCCTAAATTACCCAAGGCGCATGCCGGTATGATTGCTTCAAAAGGCCATGACTGAATTCCTTGTCCACAGTCCCTTCCCGCCACTAATAACCTCGTTATCGATGAGGTATAATGTCATAAGGAAATAAGGAAGTAGTCAGTAACCATGTTAAGTTTAAAATCAAATGCAGGAACAGGAAGAAAATAATTATTTTAATATACCGCTAGCCAAAATCTCGGAGGCGGCGCGCCGAACAGCTTCAGCCGGCGGCGTGTCTATTTTATATATGGGTTTTATTATATGTATATATCATTACTTAGTCTCAAAAAAAAAAAAAAAAAGTATCGTTTCACTCACATATTCGAAATTTTTGTAGTCTTTATAGTTATCATGTATAAAGATAATTTTATTTTAGTGAACTGAGCATAGCCTAGACCATTTTGCAGAAATGACTAACCTAGTAACAGAAAGTTACTCTTTCGCTCGGTGTGCTTGTGCAGGAACACAAAACCGAGCGGGGCGGTGTAACGGATAGCGTTCTCGCCTCGCATTCGGGAGGACGGCGGTTCGAATCCCCGTCCGGGCATCCAGATTTGGGTTTTCCATGGTTTGCCCAAATCACTCCAGGCAAATGCCGGGATGCTTCCTTCAAAAGACCATGGCCGAATTCCTTCCCATTCCTTGCCCCCATCCTTTCCCGTCTCTAAAGACCTCGATGTTAAAAAGAGACGTAAAGCAGTTACAAAAAAAAAAGGAACACAAAGAAAAGTCTTTACAAGGGCGGAAAACTGAGGAAAGTCTCTTTTTTTTGTTGTTCAAGTAACTTAAAAGATTTCCATCTTTCAAATATCAGGTATCGGATAAAGCTAAATATCTCCAACATTCTTGATCTATCGGATAATCATTATTGGCATATACACGATGTTTAAACGATAGTTTTTGCAGCAACGATGCATCATTGTTGGATTTTGTAGAAGCAATAGGGTCCCTACCTTTATTTGTTTATGGCATATTAAGGGAAGTGATTACTTCCTTGATATATGAGGAAAGAGTGGAAGTACTGGTCTTTTGTATTGACTCCAAATATGTATTATCTTCGCCGGCCTCGGTAGCGTAGGGGCTAGAGCACTAGCTCCACGTGCCGAAGGTCGCCGGTTCGAATCCGGCCGCGGGCATGGATGTTTAAGTGTTGTGTGTCTGTGTGAATGTCCTGTGCGTCCTGTGGTGTCTATACATAGGAAGCATAAACGCACTGGAGAAACTAAAAAATTCACTTGAAGAGAAATAAACACATTGAGCTGGCTGAATGGCTTAGTCGCCGAAAGCCATTAAAAAAAAAGTGTATTATCTTCTTTGAGACCCATAAAACGATGATCCAAAAGTGATACTGCTTCGACCGCTCCTGTGGCAGCGAATCGTTTGCTAATTTCTGCCTCCATGCTGCGATTAAGCCGAAACATAATCAATAATTCGTCATTTAAGACAGAATTCAGGATGTCAATTATTTCAGAACGGAACAGAAGAGTCACATTCATTGTACATATCTTTGCGACGACATAACTCAACTGTTTCGCGAAACCTATTCAAAAATTTTACAAGATCATTTATGTCCAAAGATTCGACTCACTTTGATTAATCATTATCTCATCTTGTAGAATCTTTCCAAACATCTTGTTTATAAGGTCACTGTTGCATATGTGGGTTAAAATTTCCAGAATCTTTGGAAATCTGTGCCAACGAGTTGGTATTTCAGTTTTGATGGAAGGACTGTATACAATATTTCCTGATCCTGATACGAATACCGAGCTGTCTTTAACTACTTCATCCAATCTTTCTGAGTGTACTGGTTACATCTAATCATTTTCTAAAATAGGATCACTCTCATCATTTTGTAGGTATTGAACAACGTTATCAAAGGGTATACATAAACTCTTTTTTCATCTTTCCGGCATGTGCTTTATCTCTGGCAAGGGATATGTCTCTCTCTTGACAATCTTCTTGCGTTATTTTTACGAGCGTTTCAATTTGTGAATCTCTGTTTATGCGTCCACTGTCACGAGATTATGGAGCCCATGACCAAGACAGAAATGATGTTCCATATCAGCCAAAGAAACTGCTCATCGCATGTTTTCTCTAGCATCAATGACTGCCAGAATCTTTTTTTCTTTATATCTCTTATCTTGCCTACTATTTTGTCTCCAGACTTCATTTCCTCCATACATTGAGTACTCAAGTTTAAATACTTCACTGTTTTTACGGCATTTTGGCTAGCTAAGCAGTAGACATGATTGTAATTCGCAATTTTCTTCTTATTGGTTTCTTTTATCACTTCCTAAATATTTCGAACAAAAACCAGTTTGGCTTTGACAGTCATATAGCTAATTCAATAATTTTAACACGTAATTATTCACTCAATTTAACGAACATTTAAAACAAAAAAACGTGCTGTGGTGTCAGGAAGTGTTGCTCAAGGACACGCCGCGAAGCAAGTGTCGGCGGCGGCGCGCCACTGAGATACCGTGACGTCACGCCGGCGCGGCACCCACCTCTAATACCAATACATGCTGGAGTTTGTATCTAGACGTTTCGGGTTTTCAACCAATTATGATGTGCATTGGGCTATTATAAGCTCTACTTCATTAGTTGAATCATTTCCGGTAAATTTCTTTTCTTAATTGAGATATTTATAGCGCATTTCATATTCCCATAAAAAGTATAATGTCATACAAAGAAACGAGGATTTCTACGGAAGAGACGTCTTCATTTTGTACGCTAGTCATCTGAAACTTTCTTTAAATGTGCTGGTTACATATTACCATCGTTGTTGTTTACTTTCAAGTATGGAAAAAACAAGGTGGACTCAACATTTACTTAAAATCACCAGTCAACACCCGGCGGTCACTGCAGCGTAGCGATGCTCGATATACATCGATGTATCGAAAACATCGATATTTACTATTCATGCATCGATACAATTCGATGCATCGCTTACTCTCGATGTTTAACGATGCATCGACGTATTTCATTCGATACATCGGAATAACGCATTTTGACGAGATAGGATTAGGTTTGAACCAAAACAAAAACTGGAAATTTTATCGCTATCCGTTATTTTTGTCACCAACAAAACACATTACATTTTTTCTTTTGACGTGGATAAAACAATAAAGAACTACGGTTTACTTAAAATGTCTCGCCACTGTAGTGTGTAACTTAATGATTCGCATAGATTTGTCTGTATAGTGTATGGCATTTGACTGCTCTATGAGCTCATAATAAGTAAACAAAATAATGGGCGACAGGTTAATTAGAGTTGAAGCTGCAACTAAAGAAATATCTTATATATAAAAATCAATGTTTGTGGGTTTGTTAGTCTTCTATGAATTCCTATACCATTTATCAGATTGCAATGAAACTTTGGAGAGTTTTCGAGTGTGCGCCTGCGAAGGTTCCTGTGAAAAAAAAAATTTCCAAAAAGTCACCCCCTATTCCCCATAACACCCAATAATTTAGGCAATGCCACATTTTTTATCCGATTTAGATAGGAATTTGTACACTTATACTTTAAAGCAAACAGAAAAATACTGCCAACATATGGTTTTCCGAATATTCATCCCCTCTCCCCCTTTCCACCCCCCATGATGTTTTTACCCCATAATTTAGGCAAACCACATTTTTTATCCGATTTAGATAAGAATTTGTACACTTATACTTAAAAAAGAGAGAGAAATACTGTACACATTAATTTCACAAAAACCCAATCCCTCTCCTCTCTTTCCACCACCTTAATTACCCCCTCTTCCCCATAACACCCCATAATTTAAACAAACCCGCAAACCGTTCGTCCGATTACGGCGAAGCTATGGTGAATTGTCGAGGGGATGTCGAAAATGGTTCCTGTCAAAAAAAAATTAAAAAACCCACCCCTCCTCCCCATAATTTAGACAAATTCCACATATTTCATCATATTTCAATGGGAATTTGCACACTTATACTTTGAAACAAACAGAAAAATACTGCCTGCATATGTTTTCCAAAGCGCATCCCCTCTCACCCTTTCCAACTGAAAATGAATGAAACAGCAGTTTAAAATTTATATGTAAATATTTTTTCATTTAATCTATGTGGCTACTCAAGTCCAGCAATAGTGAAGCATTGCCGGGTCAGCTAGTATGGGGATCAATATTAAACCAGCAGTAAAATAATCCCTTTAGTGCAATACATGCTTTCAAAACGCAGAGAAATTGTGATTGATGAAACCCTAGTGATGGAGGTACATAAGCTCACCCTGAAAGAAATCAATAACGGGTGGGTGCTATCGAACAAGTTCCGTCTTCAGCTATCGCGACCTTATTGGGCCCATGGCGCAAATAACTACATTTTGAAGACCTGATGGCTTGTGCATATACTGTTCAAAAGATGAAGAGGGAGCTGAAAGGAAAGTAAACAGAATCTGATTCAGATAGTTCGGACAAAACATTTGAAGATTTCAGTCTTTGGACCGATCATAACAAACTAGTTCATCGAATCTGGAAACCAAACAGGACCGAAGAAAGTGTTTGTGATGAGCTGTCTGTCTAATTGAGGACCCCGGCTGGTCGGCTTGATAAAAATCTGTTAGAAGTATTGTTCAATTATAAACAGAGGATTCCAAAATTGTACAAAATGGCTTATAAATATTAAACTGTGGTAGCCAGCTCAGTACCATCAGTAGGACTTCTTTCGAAAGCTGCACAAGCTTTAAATCAACAATGTAACAGAATACAAGGAAAATGGGTTAATAAAATATTATTTATGCTAATTTTAGAGAAGTAATATTGGGATTTCTAAATTCGAATTAGATTACAATCCCCAATACTGACTCTCTTTCAGTGTTTCCTCGCTTTCCTTGTATTCTGTCTATTCGGAATTCTAATTTAGAAACTGCCGTTTTAAAAGACAAATTGAAAATATGATTCAAATAAATGACTCATTTTCCTAATTTCCTAACGTTTTTTCTATTTTTCTAACCTTTATTAATATTTTTATTCGATGCATCGAAAACATCGTTGCAAAGTTTCGATGCATCACACCGAAAAAACATTGATGTATTTGCTCCATGAAAATCCCTACTGCAGCGGGAGGTTAACGAATTAGAACTAAAACTGAACTAATGCAACACTAAAATAGTTCTGAAGTCATAGCGACATTTTTAAGTGAAAGGCAGTTACATCTTTGCAATTCTGTCAAAATTAGGAAATCTGAGGAAAGTTAAAACACATCTTTTTGAGAGAATTGAAAGATTACGTTTTGTAATAACATTATAGTTGGAAGCAATGAATAAATTTGTTAAATCAGACAATTCAACTGCGAGAATTATTCCAAAAGCAAGACTATGCTACTCTACCGAAACTTTTCGACTTCTGTTATAGATTATCCTGTTTTTATAGTGATGAGTAAATACTGAAAAAATGTTGCGAAAATTAATGATGGTTACCACTATCGAATTTTCTCGAAATTTAATGTTGTATACTTTGATGAAAACACTACGTTCTACAAGGGCTCATAACGTTTCAGACAAGGATTTGACTGCTTCTACATAATTTTAAAATTACTCTCTGCCACGTTGAAATAAGTCTTAAAGAAGTCGGTATAAATGAGAGGAATAAAAAGGAAAAAAATTAAACTAAAACAATGTTAGTTAATAACAAAATTCACTGGGTTAAGATGTCTAACGTTAATTTTCATTTACGCATGTCATGATTTATTTTCATAGTTTCGTAATATTCTGTTCATTCGAATGTATAAGTATATTTAACCCGATATTTTTATTTATCAGTTACCAACAGAATATGAGCAGACTCTAGATTTACATGATTTTTTCACCAATTTGCCTTCGATTTTTCTTTCTTTCCTATGGATTTACGCTTTGTCGACGGTGAGGTCATTAGAAGAGGGAATGAACTTGGGGCAAACAACGGGAAGCAAATTGGCCATAGTCTATGGAAGGAAACATCCCGGCTTTCGTCTTTAGTTGTTTCGGAAAACCATTGAAACCAAAACCTGGATGGCAGGACCTGAATTCGAACTCACGTCCTCCTAAATGCGAGGCCAGAGGTTTATTTCTCGCTTACCGTGCTCCGTCTGATACTAACAATTTAACTATTTGTCAGTTCAAATTTTTCAACAGCTAACGAAGAAAAGGATGTGGGTAAAAGCAGTAGGAAATAATTTTTGTGGTGGAAATTACGAAAAATAATTACACTTCACTATCTTACGCTGTAGACTATGCTCCGTCTGAGTATAGCTTGAACAACGGTTTCGGAGAAATATTAAACTTGAGAGTTGGACAGAATAAGAGAGGATATCGATTTAAAGCGTTTTAATAGCGCCTTAATGACTACGCGACGGGTGCAAGATTAATGTCCTTAATATCTCTCAGAGATACTAACGCCGCATGAGCGGAGGATATTAAACCGGTAATGCTGTATTATGTATATTACTGAGCTGTAAAATGACGTTGTTTGCTTTATTATCTGGCTGGCACTCTCGGTATATTAAGGTCTCATCATATAAGGTGAAGGTGTTTAATTTAATGGACAATAGGGTCGTATAGAAATTAAAGTCACTGGTCTGCCACGTTAATAACAATAATAGCCACTATAAATCAGTAGAAGAAAGATAAAGTAAGAAATAAAACTGAAGAAGTATTTTATAATAACGATAATACCAATTTGTATGTTTATCAGTAACGTAGTATTTATTGTTCGTACAACAATTGTTGTGTTTAAATTATATTTGTAACCTTTTCGGTGTTTCGCCTATTATGAACGGAACTTTTTATTGTGCCACTAATCCACTTCTTCTGTGTTAATTGTTTTTGATATTAATAATTCCCTTCTCTTCTTTTTTTTTTGGTTGCGTTTTTTTGGTTTAAAAATAATTTTCAATAGCTCTGATAATATTTCACTAATTATTAAGAAATTTTAGATTTTTTGCACAATCAGACAACGGTTATTGCGCAAGAAAAATGGGAAATATAGAATTTAATATCAATAAACAGAACTCAGTTGTTAAGGTATGTGACTGGAGATAGAAAGGTTCCCAGTTCTAATTTTTGCCCACGGGTATTTTCATTAACCCTTAAACCGATCTTCATTTCTGGCATAGCTTGCTGTGTAATGTGAAGCACGCTACAAATCTAATGTGGCTGGGATTCCATGTTAAATTGAAGGTCTCCTTTACCCGGTACGTGTAACGGGCTAGGTTAGGTAAAGAGGAGGAAAGGAATTGGTCTTTCTACCACCAATAGTAGGCTAAGTATTCCTCCATCGGGTGGGACCATTCAACCTTCGTTATGAATATGAAGCCTAGCGTTGTACCAATGATGCCGACAATTGTCTGCATTCAAAACGGCAAAGCACCTATCGAAGGAGGACTACAACAAGTATATATACAGGTGGTTGGTAAGACATTCCGTCAGAATGGTAAAGGAACGTGGGTTGGTGAAAATGGACTAAGAGGAATTAGTGATTGTCTATATTAATTTTTTTTTTCATTTATTTTGTTGGCATTTGGGCTTGTACCAATACAGCCACCTTCGTTTTACAATTTAAGATCTACAATATAACAATAATAATATCATGCAATTGACTCTTTTCATTATACAAAATAACTTCAATACCAATAATAATTACATGCAATTACCATTTTCGTTTTACGCAAGAACATCAATAATATAACAATAATGATATCATACCTTTAGCCGTTTTCATTGTTTAGGATAAGATCTATAATAGGACAATAAAAATTAAATGCAATTAGCCATTTCAATTTTATAGGATAACATCCTTAATATAACAATGGTAGATGGTGCAATAGACATTTTTGTATTACCGAATACCACCAGTCATTTATCAATAATAATATCGTACCATTAAGTGCATGTTATTGACAATTGATTTAAATTGTGATACCCATATTTTCTATATGCTGATACAAAATCTTATAAACCGTATAATCATCAGATGCAAGGAGTGAGGTAGCGCAAGTGGGCAACGGAATTCCTACTTTCATGAGGGTATCTAAGAAATGGTCAATTTCCAACTTCTTCAATCGGCAGCCAAATAGGAGGTGGTTTATGTCTTCAATTTCCCCACAGAGACAGTTGGGAGATTCTATAACGTGTAATCTGTAAAGGTGTTGCTTGAAACAGCCATGGTCGAATTTTAATCTATTGCGCAATAATACATTAAAATTTGTACTGTACCATTTAATACCAGGCATTCAAGCTTTTAATTTAATTTAATTTAATTGCAATGGAGCACACGCTCCGGTGGCAATTTCCCTACACACCCAACTTCCCCCTATCCTACACTCACCTACATTTGCCCTCTACAAATTTTAACTTTAAATTCTTTTAACGTTTTCGGTAGGTTATTCATCATTCCCCTTGGTAACTCATTCCAATCCCTGACACCCTTACCTAAAAAAGAAAATCTTCCCACACCCTTGTGCCTGAAATCGAGTGCCAGCTTGTGGTCATGGTCATCTTTTCCCTTCCATGAACTACTTTTCATACCTACTGCAATATCTTTCCATGCCTCATCGCCAGTATACGCCCTGTACACTCCCATGATCCTCCTCATCCTCCTCCTGTCTTGCAATGAATCCCATTCCAGCTCCTTTATCATATCTGTCACTGATTGCATTCTGCGATAATTTCCAGAAACAAATCTAGCAGCCCTTCTTTGCACCTTCTGCAACTCCTGTATTTGAAACTCAAAATGTGGGTCCCATACTATACTACCATATTCGAGCAATGGTCTTACCAAAGTTTTGTAACCCAATTCCTTTACTTCTCTCGTACATCCCCTCATCACTCTCTCCAACAAGTGCAGAACTTTGAAACCTTTTCCTACCACCTGTCCTATGTAAGAATAGATATATTTGAGTATGAATGAAATTTTGAATCAAAATGCTTCGGTTCACTATAACTACACGATAACACAAATGAGTTCATGAATTAAAAAGTCAGCACAAAAGAAAATAACACCACTACAGTATAAAAAAGGGAATGAAAATAATGACAATAAGAGAAATGTAGGAACTGAAAATTAGCCTACCTGTAATGCTTATCAGAATGTTTGATGCAATGCTGCAGAACATACATGAACAAATAAGCTATTAAAAATAGGTTAGCGTTTGTGTCATTTGATGTGACAAAATTGCTTAATCTGCGTATAAATACAATAAGTGGGGAAGAAAAGAAGCTGGACAATGAATGGAATAGGGTACTGGAAGAAGACGATGACGCGTGTTGTAATGCAGCATTAACCAATTCGAGAAAATGATGGATGGAGCGAAATGAAATATATGCTAAAGTTTCGGCTTGTTAGATATTTTTCATTGCCATTATTTTTAAAATAATTTATTTGTTATTCTTTGTTGACAACAACTGCTGAACCTTACACTGCAAGTGAATTCGCGCGAACTATCCTTCACGCGAAATCGCGCGAATTCATCGGAATAAACAAGCCCATACAAACAAAGGCAGGTGGTTACAGTAAAAGCGAATTAGTCGCGCGAACCGCTTGTTGTCGCTAGAAGTTCAGACTGGTTTGTTATTGTCAAGCGAATGGAGCGATTCCTTGTAGGCTGAGGCAAGTGCTGTAGACTCCGTACAGTTGCAAAAGGTCTTATTTAATGCGAATCCTTCGTTGCCTATTTCTTTTTTAATTATGGCTTTACGCCTCGTCGACGGCTATGGTCATTAGAGGCGGGATAGGACTGGGGACAAGGAAGGGGAAGGAATTCGGCCATGGCGTTTTTGAAGGAAGCCTGGAGTGATATTGGGAAACCATGAAAAACCCAAATCTGGATGCCCGGACGGGGATTCGAACCTGCGTCCTCCTGAATGCGAGGCCAGAACGTTAACCGTTCACCCTCCACGTTCGGTTTGACTATTTCAGTTATATTTAAATGTTATTATGGAGTGAAAAACTGATATGCTTGGTGTTTGACAGAAGAATATTGGGGATTTTCAGATGGTGAAATACAATGTATAAAGTTACACTGCCTCGTTATTTCTTCCTCTATTACCGAGCGTGGCGGTGTAACGGTTAGCGTTCTCGCCTCGCATTCGGGAGGACGGCGGTTCGAATCCCCGTCCGGGCATCCAGATTTGGGTTTTACATGGTTTCCCCAAATCACTCCAGGCAAATGCCGGGATGCTTCCTTCAAAAGGCCATGGCCGAATTCCTTCCCATTCCTTGCCCCCATCCTTGCCCCCCATCCTTTCCCGTCTCTAAAGACCTCGATGTTAAAAAGAGACGTAAAGTAGTTACAAAAAAAATAAAAAAAAATTCCTCTATTGCAGGTTTTCTCACCTACACAAACACCTATAAAATTTCCCAGGCAACGACGAACCCACTCAGAAACTGGTTTTGTAAAAAAAAAAAAAAAAAAAAAAAAAAAAAAAAAAAAAAAAAAAAAATTTAAATAAGGATTTTATTTTTACAAATGTGACAGTCACATGTTATTAATGAATGTGATTGATGGGTTTGTTTTTTCAGCAGGTCGAGTCAATTTTAGGGGTATTTTGCACATGTTTATTCTCAATTCCCCATTGAGCGTGTTGCACTTTTGAGACAGCCAGTCAATCACCACAACGTAAAACATTTCGCGAACCCCCTATGATCAACTGGCGAAGCCGTAGGGGTTCGCATATCCCACTTTGAAAAATCCTGCTCTACTGTATTCAATATATATGAGTACGTGTCAGACGATAATATTCACAGGACTTCATAGTTCGGTTCTTTAATTCTTCAAAAATTTGATAATATTCACTCAAATGGTGGTTCAAGAATATATCACTAACGAAGAATTGCCTCTTTCTCTTTTCAAAAGGAAAGAGATTGATAAATGGGACCGAGCGTGGTGGTGTAACGGATAACGTTCTGGCCTCGCATTCGGGAGGACGGCGGTTCGAATCCCCGTCCGGGCATCCAGATTTGGGTTTTCCATGGTTTCCCCAAATCACTCCAGGTGAATGCCGGGATGCTTCCTTCAAAAGGCCATGGCCGAATTCCTTCCCATTCCATGCCCCCATCCTTTCCCGTCTCTAAAGACCACGTTGTTAGAAAGGGACGTTAAACTGTTTAAAAAAAAAAAAAAAAAAAAAAAAAAAAAAAAAAAAAAATCTTTTCAAAATGAAAGAGATTGATAAATGGGACCGAGAGTGGTGGTTTAACGGCTAGCGTTCTGGCCTCGCATTCGGGAGGACGGCGGTTCGAATCCCCGTCCGGGCATCCAGATTTGGATTTTCCATGGTTTCCCCAAATCACTCCAGGTGAATGCCGGGATGCTTCCTTCAAAAGGCCATGGCCGAATTCCTTCCCATTCCTTGCCCCCCATCCTTTCCCGTCTCTAAAGACCTAGTTGTTATAGGAGACGTTAAGCAGTTAAAAAAAAAAAAAAAAAAATGGGTTTTCAGCTAAATAAAATTCTTAAATGTTCACTAGTCGAGTCTGATCTGATAAATTTTACTAGACAGCTAAATCCAACCGCTTTGAATTGCGCGAATTCGCTTGCAGTGTAACCGTCAAATCGGCTAGTGTGCGAACAGTGTACCGCAAAACAGCAAAATTGAAGATCGTAGCGAAATACACTGAAGTGCCGAAAGTCATGGCGTAGGAATATGGAAATATCCAGCTGGAGGTAGTACCGCGGAGTAAACATATAGAAGTGCAACGCAGTGTTGGAGCTTTCATTTGCACTCTCCTGAGTCGTGCGAAATGTAGTCTGATGTGGTTGTGGCCGAAATGGTAAAAGCCGCTAGACGCATGCAACATAGCAATTCGGAAATTATCCGATCCAACGTGTCAAGTATGTGCCATGAATATTTAATTTCCGGCATTACTTCCCGCCACTGTCAACGCAGTTGCCGACCACACCTTCTTAATGACCGAGATCAGCGACGTCTGCGTCCCGGTGTCAGTGTTGACGGACTAGATACACTGCATCAAAGAACAGTAACACTCAATGTGGGACGTACGACAGACGTGTCCGTGCGAACAGTGCAGCGAAATTTGGCATTGACGGGATATGGCAGCAGAAGATCGACCCGAGTGCTTCTGTTAATAATCTCTCGTGGGCTCGTGAACATATCAGTTGGCTACTAGAGTAGTATTAATATGGGGAGTTCACTTTAAACTCAAGGTCACGCGCCCCGCCCCCCCTGCGGCCGCTTCCCCTATAATTAGGCACCTGGCCGACTGTGCGGCCTGAAATTATCTACCTGGCTGCCCCACCCCCTCCCCTCCCCTCCCCTCCTTGTAACCTGACACCATCCCGCTGACCTTGAAACATGCAGGTGTTCCTTCCGTGTAACCTGATACGCTACCGCCGACCTTGAATTCGAAACCGCGGGCAGGTACAAACCTGTTGTAACCTGATACCCTGTCTCTGACCTTGAATTCGAAACCCCTCGCCGTCAACCGGTTTGTATTGGCTGCCGGCGCCGCTTACCGTCAAGGTCACGCGCCACGCCCCTGCAGGTGTGCAGGTTGCTTCCCCTCCTATATCCAGAACACCCATGCCGGTTTGGTATTAAATAGGTCACGCGCCCCGCCCCCTGCAGACATGACGGCGCCACCGGCCTGTCATTATCTTTGTAGGTCACGCGCCCCGCCCCTGCAGCCACGCCGGCGCCTCTCACCGTAATTATCTCGACGGCGCCGAGGCAGGACACGCGTACGCACACACGTCGTACCCTCCAAGTCGAAAATGGAGTTACGTGGTTTATGGACGCACCCTTAGCATAACAAATTTTCAGCTCCCCCTCTACTTGCCACGCATTCGGGAGGACGTGAGTTCGTATTCCCCGTCCTACCATCGAATTATTATTATTATTATTATTATTATTAAATACAATGAGAGACGAAGAAGGGGGAGAGAGAAACTTGGTGCTGGCCCATTCAGTCTTACTCTTCCGAACATGCGATCTTAAAATACTAATTATTCGCTAATTCATCGTAACTTCTGAGATAATTAGCATTTTTTCGTAAAGTGCGGTCAACGGTACAAAACCCCCGTCGGTTTAATAAAGCGGGAAGGAATTCTGCATGTTGAAGAAGGGAAATGGCGAAACCTGGTGTCGGCCCCATTCAGGCCTAATCTTCCGAAAGATACCAAAAGGTTTAACGTCCCCCTTCAAAGGTAGTTTACTAGAATTCGGTGAGTTTTATTTTGCGCGAGAAGGAATTCGGCCCATAGCCTTTAGAAGGAAGCATCATGGCATTCACCTGGAGTGATTTCAGGAAACCATGGAAAACCCAAATCTGGATGCACGGACGGGGATTCGAACCCGCGTCCCCCGAATGCGCTGCCAGAACGTTAACCGTTCACCTACATTATGGGTGGTTGTCTCGCCATAGACATTAGCTAAATGTTCAGCTGACTAAATTTGCATTTTCTCTTCTGAAGAGCTGGACTTAATAAATTTTATATTTGGAAAACTAAATTTTCCGTTCGTTCGGAGTGTCAAGAATGTTTGCACTTGACTTTTATAATGCCACGTTTAGTTGTTGTCGTATCCATGTTATACACAGAATCTTTGACATTTTTATTTCCTTGGTCAGTTGTTGATGGGACTAATAAAATTCGCAGATTTTTACTATTTACATAATATTTAAGCAAAAGAGAGTTAATTCGCTATATACCTGAATTATTTTTACATTAAACTGAAGCTACATCAACTAGAAGAATGCAATATGGAGCAAATTTACAGCAGCATCCTTCAGAATTCAGGGCCCCGAACTTCATCATCGTCCAGTAGCGTTGCAATATCGGGAGAAAACATGAGGCTTAAGGTTGCAAGCGCACAGATGATTAAAACTAACTTCTAGAAAGCTAATGGAGTGACATTTCTTGAATTCACGCAGCACTAGACTTCTGGGATTTGAAATGTGGTGCTACAGAAGAATGCTGAAAATTAAGTGGACAGACAATGTAAGAAATGAATTAGCTTTGCAAATGATGGGTGAGGAAAGAAGTTTGTGGAAGAAGCTTACAGAAGGAAGCGACAGGCTTGTAGGTCATATTTTGAGACATGCTGGAATAGTTAATTTGCTGGTGGAGGGAACAGTCGAAGGTAAGAACTGTAGAGGAAGAAAGGGATTAGAATATATGAAGCAGATAATTGAGGACGTGGGTTGTAGGGGATATGTAGAGATGAAGAGGTTAACACTAGATAGGAAGGGATGGAGGATTACATCAAACCAGTCGAAAGACTAATAACAGCAGAAAAAAAAATTATTCTGATCATTAACTGAAGCTGGTTATCGCTTTCTCAAAATGATTGATCTTAATATTTCGTTGAACGCGATATGTGGAGAAACTTTAGCTATATGAATTGTTTCCGAATTTACATCGTGAGACAACAGAATACACATATCACAGTGTTTTATTAGTGAGCTATGCTTCTAGTAGAACAATGTTATCTAGTAAAAGAAACAATAAGCCTCAAAAAAAAAGAAGGAAAAACCACTAAAATAGATCTTGTTTGAAGTATAAACAAACCTGGTTTTGAGTTTAGACCAATCAGCTCTCTTTCGATGATAAACGGTTTCAACAAGTCCAAGTCAGTTTGTTGGAAACAAAACCTTAAAATTCTACTTCGGTTATGATCGTTCGACAATTTAATAGTTTTACTTGAAATTTATACCAAGCGTCTTGCATTTATACACCTTCAAATTCTACATTATCACTGAAATTTCATTTACTGGCTATTAAGAAGGCATCTGCATTGATAGAGGAAGGTTATAATGACACAGTTTTGCAGTTATAACCGGTAGGGTTAGAAGATATTAGAGTATAAACCGATTAATGGTATGTTTTCGAAGAACAAAGCTGAAGTATAGTTTCAGAGCAAATAAAATCTCATGTCGTGATGTGATTCAAAGCGAAAACATTACTATTCCATCTTATTCTTCCAACTACCATTCAGTGTTAAAAAATGCTGTCTTGCCAATATAGTTACTAAGGTTGATTCTTTCTTACAAACTACAAAAGACGCAAATACGTACTACACACCAGTGGATAGAGGAAGGTTTAAAGTTTGTAATTCCTACCTGTTAGTTCCATCGGCTACCGCTAACAGCGCTGCTGTCTGTTACGTGGATATGGCCACGGTAGAAGTCGTTTTGTGCGCTACGTTATGCAAAAAGTAAATCCATTATTGATGTGTAGCGTGCATTCCGTCGTAAGTTCAATGAAGTGTCTCATGGTCATAAACAGATTTACGATTGGAATAACGAATTCGTAGAAGATCGGTGCGTCGTCCTCGAATGTCAAATGAAAATGTTTAGCTTATCCAAAGTGCTTTCGAAGAGATTTCTCAGAAACCCCAACAAATGCTGAATGTTTAAAGTAAAACGTTGAAACTTCCTCTTTCCAGTAATGTGTGACATGTATTTGTATATTTCATAGTTTGCAAGAAATAAACATTCAAAATCTGCTCCTGTCTAGAACTTTATTGGGACTGAACTATAGTATCGGCGGTGGAAGCGGCAACGGGGAACTACATTGGGAGCCATGGAGCGGAGTTCGCCGCCCAATAGGAAATTGGTGTACGAAATGACGACTTGCAGACTTACAATATAAAAAAATTCAGGTGACCGGAAGGTTTCGGCTTCCATAAATATTAAAAACCCCGACTGTGCAAGGGTAGCGCACATGCTTTGCGTTGCAAGGGTCACCGGTTTGAGACTAGCCTGGGGCCTGAATGGTTTGATCAATTGTTTGACAGCGAAAAGTGTCGGACGACACATAGTTTTCTTTTTAATATTACATCAACAGTCTCGAATTTAAGAAAATTGTCGAAATCATGTGGATCTGAAACAAGCATAGAGGTTGGCGGTCCACATAGCTAACTCTGGGTGTGACAATGCAGCATGGAGTAAACTGGTGGCAAAAAAATATTCTTGGCTTAAGAAGGTTTTAAAATAGACTACAAGCCACATTTTAAAAGGAATATTGCAACTGTAAGTAGGAATGTAAACCGTTTTACTGCGTAAATCTCGGAGTCTAACTGTCATGCCTGCAAAACTTTTCTGACTTGGAGTTTAACTTTTTTCATGAAACTCTAAATTTTATGAAACAGGCGATATGCCTCAGTACTTAGGTTCTTGATTTGTAGCGCTGAGATACCAGCACTAAACACTGGCGGCAGATAATGGAGTTACCGAAGTTCTAATAACTGATCTTCAAATCCTTAGCCAGGAGCGTAGCAAGTTTAAGGTCCCATATCTGATCTTCACTCTTTAAGTAGCTGGCAGTCAAACGCGTGAAAAATTACATCACCTTACACTGATTTCAAAATGCCTACAGTCGCAATACAGAAATTCACCGAAGATAGCATCCACTAAGTTCTAGATCATGTTAGATCATTCATGAAATTTTTCGTCAGTGCCAGTATACGAGTCTGTTTCGTAGACTAAATGGATCTCGTGTACAACCTCCAAAGGGCACATGTGAATAGTTCTTATCCCGACACATGCGAAAAAAATGCGGTACAGACCAAAGTTAGTTGGAAAAAATGGAAGAATGCATACTTTCTGCAGAAACAGCGGTAACAGATGCATAGCATATTGTCGTATCTAAAAGTTGTCACGAACTGCACCACTCAAGAACAAGCTATGAAAGGTGCCAAGCACAAACTTCGAAAGTATATACCTTTTAGGACTTACAGAATAATTGACAACTTATACAATGCACACACCAGTGTCAAGGATCATGAAAATATGCTCCGGCCTCACAAATATTGAAGATGTTTCGGAATTTCTTGAGGTTAACAGTCTGATCCTCATTTCTGTTTCTATTCCCGACATCACTTTGACCAAGGCGTGTTGTGGGCATTTCGCCTTGGACGTGAATTTCAGGAAACTATGGAAAAAATAACTTAAATCTGGATGGTCGCTGTCCGAATTGCGATGCCAGAGTGCTATCGCTCGCCCAACAGTCATCGCCAATCCTCTTATGCACCCCCCTCATAAAATCCCGAAATCCGGTTATGAAAACCGCAAAACAATAGTGAATACAGGTAAAAATCGCCAAAATTATGTAATATTCGCTCTACGAAAGAAGTTATAGATTGATATGGTTAGAAGATGACTGAGGATGTATCAGTTTCATTAAGAATTCACCATTCCTCAGTTTAGATGTCCTAAAATTACTTTATATGGACACAGTTAGCTTGGCAGGTAGAAGTTCCATAGTGAAAAGGTTGTCGTGTTATGAAGGACGATGCGAGTTGGCACCCTGATTGTGGAGTTTGCTTGGTTACGGGGCAAAACACGATTGTGCATTCTGGCTCGAGAGCCGGACCGAACCTGTAACATTTTATATTTTTTATTTTGGCTGGATTACCAGTTAACCAGTGGAGATGCTACATTTGTGCTTAGGTACATCTCTTGTGGTATAAACTCGTAACCTTTCTCCGGAGCAGGGCCTTCGTGGGTGAATCCTCAAAAATTAGACCATACTTTAGGTATGTTTTCAACCAGAGTGAGAAACATCCACTTCATTCATAAATGGTTACAACAGCTATCCATTCACCCACATGCATAGAAAACCCTAATCCATATGCCTAGATCAGGATTCAAACCGGTATCCTCCTGAATGAGAGGCCAACACTCTCGGTGAAATTATAGGTGACAAAATTATAAGTGTTTGATTTAAAAGTGACATGTTTACAGCGTCAGCTAATCGTCTCCACAATTTGAGTAGCTATATGGTGCAAATTGAAATCGACGTTTCACGAAATACGTCTTATACCCGTTGCGTTTTACAAAATAGTCTTCATTTATAATGACAGCCTATATACCTCGTGTTGCTAAGTTTCGCTTCACGCACGTTTAAACTAGCATTAGAGGCCATATTGGTGAACTATGGGACAAGCGGTCTTCCACAAACAAGATTTCACAGGATTACACCCACCACCACTCGCCCCGAAAAAGTCCTTTATCAAGTTATTTTTCATGAGTCCTTCATCACTTACTAGTCTTAAGACCCAATCGTAATAGACACCAACACTCGATAAGACATAAATTTTTTCCGGATATAAGTACTAAGTATGTGCCACTCTCCATGAATATTATTAAAAGTGTGAAAATGTGCAAAATAGATAAAAAAAAATCAAAACTGACCAGTCAGAGAAATAGAACAAAGTATCGAGCATTACAGGGAGCAAGAGAGAAGCATAATTTCGTGAAAAATATACAGTTTCAGTAAGAAGAATGAAAATCCTATAACTTATCTTAAATTTCATAAAAATCGGTAAAAATGATTAAAATACATAAAATATTGCCAAAATTACGTAATTTCCTTCCAAAACAAGATGTCGTTGGTTGACATGACAATTACACCTGCGTGCACCACAGAGTGCAGTGCACAACTATATGATGTGTTTTTCATTACTACAGACAGAAAAGTGTCATATATGTACAAAAAATGTATGTTTCGGCTGTAGCAACAGTTCTCAGAGAAACCTGCACGGCTACCTCCACCACACACATCACATTACCGTCAGGGGAGTGCAAACGATGAAAACTACAGATGTTATCGATCAAAGGGCCAAAGGTTAGGAAAACTATGTGATGAGTATTCACAACGCATACAATCTTCCAATCATGATAGGGTGAGCAAAGGATGAAAGCAAAATATGTGTGCATCACAGAACTCAATGAATTCGATCAAAGGTGCTGACATAACGTATCAGCCACACAAGTCATTACAAAAACCACTATCATGAAGGTGGGATAAGTTAGCGTAAGTTCAGGTTAATTCCTATTTTTTCATAAATTGGGAGTGCATGTGACGCGATAACTTTGTATAATGAGGGTGGGATGCACTAGAAGTTAACACGTAAGCTAAGACATAACATCCTGGGCCTGCCTTACGAAGGAATGACGTGCGATAAGTTAGTGCAAGCTCAGGTTAACCCTTATTTTTTCATAAATTCAGAGCGCGTGTGATAGGAAATAACGGTAAGGAGGGTGCGATGAACTAGAGGTTAACCCCAGTTTTGGGTTATGAAACCATGACACCCTTGCACTAATTGAGGTTAACCCCAGTTTTGGGCTAAGAACCATGAAACCCATACAGTAATTGAGGTTATTGTAGATAATTTAGGTTAGGCAGGCTCAGCATGTTACATTGTGTTAGCTTAGGTTAACGCGCGAGCGCGTTAACCTAAGCTAACACGTAACATGCTGGCCCGCCTAACCTAAATTATCTACAATAACCTCAATTACTGTATGGGTTTCATGGTTCTTAGCCCAAAACTGGGGTTAACCTCAATTAGTGCAAGGGTGTCATGGTTTCATAACCCAAAACTGGGGTTAACCTCTAGTTCATCGCACCCTCCTTACCGTTATTTCCTATCAACACGCGCTCTGAATTTATGAAAAAATAAGGGTTAACCTGAGCTTGCACTAACTTATCGCACGTCATTCCTTCGTAAGGCAGGCCCAGGATGTTATGTCTTAGCTTACGTGTTAACTTCTAGTGCATCCCACCCTCATTATACAAAGTTATCGCGTCACATGCACTCCCAATTTATGAAAAATAGGAATTAACCTGAACTTACGCTAACTTATCCCACCTTCATGATAGTGGTTTTTGTAATGACTTGTGTGGCTGATACGTTATGTCAGCACCTTTGATCGAATTCATTGAGTTCTGTGATGCACACATATTTTGCTTTCATCCTTTGCTCACCCTATCATGATTGGAAGATTGTATGCGTTGTGAATACTCATCACATAGTTTTCCTAACCTTTGGCCCTTTGATCGATAACATCTGTAGTTTTCATCGTTTGCACTCCCCTGACGGTAATGTGATGTGTGTGGTGGAGGTAGCCGTGCAGGTTTCTCTGAGAACTGTTGCTACAGCCGAAACATACATTTTTTGTACATATATGACACTTTTCTGTAGCCAGTTGTAGTAATGAAAAACACATCATATAGTTGTGCACTGCACTCTGTGGTGCACGCAGGTGTAATTGTCATGTCAACCAACGACATCTTGTTTTGGAAGGAAATTACGTAATTTTGGCAATATTTTATGTATTTTAATCATTTTTACCGATTTTTATGAAATTTAAGATAAGTTATAGGATTTTCATTCTTCTTACTGAAACTGTATATTTTTCACGAAATTATGCTTCTCTCTTGCTCCCTGTAATGCTCGATACTTTGTTCTATTTCTCTGACTGGTCAGTTTTGATTTTTTTTTTATCTATTTTGCACATTTTCACACTTTTAATAATATTCATGGAGAGTGGCACATACTTAGTACTTATATCCGGAAAAAATTTATGTCTTATCGAGTGTTGGTGTCTATTACGATTGGGTCTTAAGACTAGTAAGTGATGAAGGACTCATGAAAAATAACTTGATAAAGGACTTTTTCGGGGCGAGTGGTGGTGGGTGTAATCCTGTGAAATCTTGTTTGTGGAAGACCGCTTGTCCCATAGTTCACCAATATGGCCTCTAATGCTAGTTTAAACGTGCGTGAAGCGAAACTTAGCAACACGAGGTATATAGGCTGTCATTATAAATGAAGACTATTTTGTAAAACGCAACGGGTATAAGACGTATTTCGTGAAACGTCGATTTCAATTTGCACCATATAGCTACTCAAATTGTGGAGACGATTAGCTGACGCTGTAAACATGTCACTTTTAAATCAAACACTTATAATTTTGTCACCTATAATTTCACCGAGAGTGTTGGCCTCTCATTCAGGAGGATACCGGTTTGAATCCTGATCTAGGCATATGGATTAGGGTTTTCTATGCATGTGGGTGAATGGATAGCTGTTGTAACCATTTATGAATGAAGTGGATGTTTCTCACTCTGGTTGAAAACATACCTAAAGTATGGTCTAATTTTTGAGGATTCACCCACGAAGGCCTGCTCCGGAGAAAGGTTACGAGTTTATACCACAAGAGATGTACCTAAGCACAAAATGTAGCATCTCCACTGGTTAACTGGTATCCAGCAAAAATAAAAAAATAAAATGTTACAGGTTCGGTCGGTCTCGAGCCAGAATGCACACTTTTTGCCCCGTAACCCAGCAAACTCCACAATCAGGGTGCAACTCGCATCGTCCTTCATAACACCGACAACCTTTTCACTATGGAACTCTACCTGCCAAGCTAACTGTGTCCATATAAAGTAATTTAGGACATCTAAACTGAGGAATGGTGAATTCTTAATGAAACTGATACATCCTCAGTCATCTTCTAACCATATCAATCTATAACTTCTTTCGTAGAGCGAATATTACATAATTTTGGCGATTTTTACCTGTATTCACTATGTTTTGCGGTTTTCATAACATTTCGGGATTTTATGAGGTGGGGTGCATAAGAGGATTGGCGATGACTGTTGGGCGAGCGATAGCACTCTGGCATCGCATTCGGGAAGCGACCATCCAGATTTAAGTTATTTTTTCCATAGTTTCCTGAAATCACTCCAGGCGAATGCCCACAACACGCCTTGTCAAAGTATGCGGTAAATAGAAACAGAATGAGGATCAGACTGTTAACTCAAGAAATTCCGAAACATCTGTCAATATTTGTGAGGCCGAGCATATTTTCATGATCCTTGACACTGGTGTGTGCATGTATAAGTTGTCAATATTCTGTAAGTCCTAAAAGGTATATACTTTCGAAGTTTGTGCTTGGCACCTTTCATAGCTTGTTCTTGAGTGGTGCAGTTCGTGACAACTTTTAGATACGACAATATGCTATGCATCTGTTACCGCTGTTTCTGCAGAAAGTATGCATTCTTCCATTTTTCCAACTAACTTTGGTCTGTACCGCATTTTTCGCATGTGTCGGGATAAGAACTATTCACATGTGCCCTTTGGAGGTTGTACACGAGATCCATTTAGTCTACGAAACAGACTCGTATACTGGCACTGACGAAAAATTTCATGAATGATCTAACATGATCTAGAACTTAGTGGATGCTATCTTCGGTGAATTTCTGTATTGCGACTGTAGGCATTTTGAAATCAGTGTAAGGTGATGTAATTTTTCACGCGTTTGACTGCCAGCTACTTAAAGAGTGAAGATCAGATATGGGACCTTAAACTTGCTACGCTCCTGGCTAAGGATTTGAAGATCAGTTATTAGAACTTCGGTAACTCCATTATCTGCCGCCAGTGTTTAGTGCTGGTATCTCAGCGCTACAAATCAAGAACCTAAGTACTGAGGCATATCGCCTGTTTCATAAAATTTAGAGTTTCATGAAAAAAGTTAAACTCCAAGTCAGAAAAGTTTTGCAGGCATGACAGTTAGACTCCGAGATTTACGCAGTAAAACGGTTTACATTCCTACTTACAGTTGCAATATTCCTTTTAAAATGTGGCTTGTAGTCTATTTTAAAACCTTCTTAAGCCAAGAATATTTTTTTGCCACCAGTTTACTCCATGCTGCATTGTCACACCCAGAGTTAGCTATGTGGACCGCCAACCTCTATGCTTGTTTCAGATCCACATGATTTCGACAATTTTCTTAAATTCGAGACTGTTGATGTAATATTAAAAAGAAAACTATGTGTCGTCCGACACTTTTCGCTGTCAAACAATTGATCAAACCATTCAGGCCCCAGGCTAGTCTCAAACCGGTGACCCTTGCAACGCAAAGCATGTGCGCTACCCTTGCACAGTCGGGGTTTTTAATATTTATGGAAGCCGAAACCTTCCGGTCACCTGAATTTTTTTATATTGTAAGTCTGCAAGTCGTCATTTCGTACACCAATTTCCTATTGGGCGGCGAACTCCGCTCCATGGCTCCCAATGTAGTTCCCCGTTGCCGCTTCCACCGCCGATACTATAGTTCAGTCCCAATAAAGTTCTAGACAGGAGCAGATTTTGAATGTTTATTTCTTGCAAACTATGAACTATACAAATACATGTCACACATTACTGGAAAGAGGAAGTTTCAACGTTTTACTTTAAACATTCAGCATTTGTTGGGTTTCTGAGAAATCTCTTCGAAAGCACTTTGGATAAGCTAAACATTTTCATTTGACATTCGAGGACGACGCACCGATCTTCTACGAATTCGTTATTCCAATCGTAAATCTGTTTATGACCATGAGACACTTCATTGAACTTACGACGGAATGCACGCTACACATCAATAATGGATTTACTTTTTGCATAACGTAGCGCACAAAACGACTTCTACCGTGGCCATATCCACGTAACAGACAGCAGCGCTGTTAGCGGTAGCCGATGGAACTAACAGGTAGGAATTACAAACTTTAAACCTTCCTCTATCCACTGGTGTGTAGTACGTATTTGCGTCTTTTGTAGTTTGTAAGAAAGAATCAACCTTAGTAACTATATTGGCAAGACAGCATTTTTTAACACTGAATGGTAGTTGGAAGAATAAGATGGAATAGTAATGTTTTCGCTTTGAATCACATCACGACATGAGATTTTATTTGCTCTGAAACTATACTTCAGCTTTGTTCTTCGAAAACATACCATTAATCGGTTTATACTCTAATATCTTCTAACCCTACCGGTTATAACTGCAAAACTGTGTCATTATAACCTTCCTCTATCAATGCAGATGCCTTCTTAATAGCCAGTAAATGAAATTTCAGTGATAATGTAGAATTTGAAGGTGTATAAATGCAAGACGCTTGGTATAAATTTCAAGTAAAACTATTAAATTGTCGAACGATCATAACCGAAGTAGAATTTTAAGGTTTTGTTTCCAACAAACTGACTTGGACTTGTTGAAACCGTTTATCATCGAAAGAGAGCTGATTGGTCTAAACTCAAAACCAGGTTTGTTTATACTTCAAACAAGATCTATTTTAGTGGTTTTTCCTTCTTTTTTTTGAGGCTTATTGTTTCTTTTACTAGATAACATTGTTCTACTAGAAGCATAGCTCACTAATAAAACACTGTGATATGTGTATTCTGTTGTCTCACGATGTAAATTCGGAAACAATTCATATAGCTAAAGTTTCTCCACATATCGCGTTCAACGAAATATTAAGATCAATCATTTTGAGAAAGCGATAACCAGCTTCAGTTAATGATCAGAATATTTTTTTGCTGTTATTAGTCTTTCGACTGGTTTGATGTAATCCTCCATCCCTTCCTATCTAGTGTTAACCTCTTCATCTCTACATATCCCCTACAACCCACGTCCTCAATTATCTGCTTTCATATATTCTAATCCCTTTCTTCCTCTACAGTTCTTACCTTCGACTGTTCCCTCCACCAGCAAATTAACTATTCCAGCATGTCTCAAAATATGACCTACAAGCCTGTCTCTTCCTTCTGTAAGCTTCTTCCACAAACTTCTTTCCTCACCCATCATTTGCAAAGCTAATTCATTTCTTACATTGTCTGTCCACTTAATTTTCAGCATTCTTCTGTAGCACCACATTTCAAATCCCAGAAGTCTAGTGCTGCGTGAATTCAAGAAATGTCACTCCATTAGCTTTCTAGAAGTTAGTTTTAATCATCTGTGCGCTTGCAACCTTAAGCCTCATGTTTCTCCCGATATTGCAACGCTACTGGACGATGATGAAGTTCGGGGCCCTGAATTCTGAAGGATGCTGCTGTAAATTTGCTCCATATTGCATTCTTCTAGTTGATGTAGCTTCAGTTTAATGTAAAAATAATTCAGGTATATAGCGAATTAACTCTCTTTTGCTTAAATATTATGTAAATAGTAAAAATCTGCGAATTTTATTAGTCCCTTCAACAACTGACCAAGGAAATAAAAAATGTCAAAGATTCTGTGTATAAACATGGATACGACAACAACTAAACGTGGCATTATAAAAGTCAAGTGCAAACATTCTTGACACTCCGACGAACGGAAAATTTAGTTTTCCAAATATAAAATTTATTAAGTCCAGCTCTTCAGAAGAGAAAATGCAAATTTAGTCAGCTGAACATTTAGCTAATGTCTATGGCGAGACAACCACCCATAATGTAGGTGAACGGTTAACGTTCTGGCAGCGCATTCGGGGGACGCGGGTTCGAATCCCCGTCCGTGCATCCAGATTTGGGTTTTCCATGGTTTCCTGAAATCACTCCAGGTGAATGCCATGATGCTTCCTTCAAAAGGCTATGGCCGAATTCCTTCTCGCGCAAAACAAATCTCACCGAATTCTAGTAAACTACCTTTGAAGGGGGACGTTAAACCTTTTGGTATCTTTCGGAGATTAGGCCTGAATGGGCCGACACCAGGTTTCGCCATTTCCCTTCTTCAACATGCAGAATTCCTTCCCGCTTTATTAAACCGACGGGGGTTTTGTACCGTTGACCGCACTTTACGAAAAAATGCTAATTATCTCAGTAGTTACGATGAATTAGCGAATAATTAGTATTTTAAGATCGCATGTTCGGAAGAGTAAGACTGAATGGGCCAGCACCAAGTTTCTCTCTCCCCCTTCTTCGTCTCTCATTGTATTTAATAATAATAATAATAATAATAATAATAATAATTCGATGATAGGACGGGGAATACGAACTCACGTCCTCCCGAATGCGTGGCAAGTAGAGGGGGAGCTGAAAATTTGTTATGCTAAGGGTGCGTCCATAAACCACGTAACTCCATTTTCGACTTGGAGGGTACGACGTGTGTGCGTACGCGTGTCCTGCCTCGGCGCCGTCGAGATAATTACGGTGAGAGGCGCCGGCGTGGCTGCAGGGGCGGGGCGCGTGACCTACAAAGATAATGACAGGCCGGTGGCGCCGTCATGTCTGCAGGGGGCGGGGCGCGTGACCTATTTAATACCAAACCGGCATGGGTGTTCTGGATATAGGAGGGGAAGCGGCCTGCACACCTGGGTGACCTTGACGGTAAGCGGCGCCGGCAGCCAGGTAGATAATTACAGGCCGCACAGTCGGCCAGGTGCCTAATTATAGGGGAAGCGGCCGCAGGGGGAGGGACGGGTGAGATAATTACAGGCAGCACAGTCGGCCAGGTGCCTAATTATAGGGGGAGCGGCCGCCGGGGGGGGGGGGGACCTATTTAAAGCCAAACAGACATATCCTTACTACTCCTCATTAAATCATTTACTTAATATGTCAGCCTTTTTCGAATCCTCGGTAAATTATTCCCCATCCTTATCCACGACTGTCTGGATTCTCTCCCTTCTCTTCAGTTCTCTAACATAATCATAGAAATTTCTAGCTACATCATTCAGTGATCCCTCTGCACCCATAATATTCTTCATAAACCAATCTTTAAATTCCTTCTCTGCTGCTATTGTAGCTTTAATGAAAAGTGTAATTATGTGCAAACTGAATGAATTTACTAATCCGAAATTTACACTGCCATGTTACAAATCTTCATAATTATTTGCATGCTGGAGCAATAAATTGAAATTTTCTGTTTTTTTTTTTTTCCCCTTGAAATTGTGTTGTTTTTCGGGATGAAAGCTATCTTATATATTAATTCAGGATATTTACTGTCTACATTATAAATTTTATCCGAATTGGGTTACCTGTTTTGGCGTGATTGAACAAAAAACGACATTTTTCCTCTCGACAACGACACTGCTTTTTGGAATATAAAAGCTATCAAATATTTTAATCCGGCATGTGGGCTCCCTGCATTATGAATTTAATCAAAATCAATTCAGTTGTTTGCTTCATTTTTTTGTAATGGGTTAAAGTAATTGTTTATTTTTATGTTAATCTTGATCTAGGTTTTCCATTGTTTTCGTAGATCGCACCAGGTGAATGCAGAGATGATTCCCCATGATATAGAATAGACCATGGGCACTTACCGTCATTTCTCACAAGTCCCTTTTCATGCATAAACAACAACACATTAGAATAGATGCAAAGCACCCTCCGCCATCAACTTTGTAGTGTATCGCGGAGTAATAATAATAGTAACCGATCAATTTGTTTAATTTCTTTAAAGCAGTGGTTCCGTGGAAGGGTCACAAGGGTTCCGTGTTCCATCCGAGAATGAAACAAAATGTTCGTTGAAAAGAGTCATAACCACGCCGTGAGAAGGCTATCATGGTTCTGTTTCCGTTTGTGATGACTTACATATGCGAGACTGGTTTTTCAGCTTACGCTTATAAACATGGGGATCCGCCAAAAAATGTATGATCAATTAGGGTTCCGTGGCCAAAAAGAAATTGGGAACCACTGCTTTAAAGTATTAAGTCTAGTATTTGAAGATTTTTTACTTTTAAGGTACTAGATGACCCGTGCGAAAATATCGCGAGGTTGTCGGTTTCTAGTAGGATGAAAGAAGAACCGACTCATTTGTAGCAATTTTGTATTTGTCAACTGAAATAGGTACGTAATGAAACACAAATTCGTCCAAAACAGTTAGAAATGATGAAGTGCTCCCCTAACAAAAACAAACATATCCGAAACACTCCTTAAAAATAAAATTGTAGTTAAAAAAAAAAAAACGCTTTCGTAGTAATGTGAACTAAAAGGTTAAAAATAATCTTTAAATATAAAGATTTTGTTTAACAGTGATGGGACGTCCCACAATACAGGATAAATTAATTTTTTTTGAATAAGCTTAAAGAATAAAGTCACTGATTACAAAATTAACTTTAATGTAAAAAAGCATGGGGTGCTATATAAGTTGTCTTATATTTTTGTCGTTCGCTGTTTGTAAAGGTAGATTCATTGTCAAAACTTGTGTATAGAGTACCCCACGCTTCTTTTTTACATTAAAATTAATTTTGTAATCGGTGACTTTATTCTTTAAGCTTATTCAAAAAAATTAATTTATCCTGTATTGTGGGACGTCCCATCACTGTTAAAGATTATTTTTAACCTTTTAGTTCACATTACTACGAAAGCGTGTTTTTAGTTTTTTAAACTACAATTTTATTTTTAACTTTTCAGTTCAGATAGTTTCAAAAGTGTTTCCTACTGTTATCTTTTCTTCGCCAATCTCTCTTTATCTTTGTGTTTTAGTTTCATTTTTAATTATTACTTCCACGAGTTAAATACAATTAAATGGCAGCTCAGCCAGAGGTCCAATAGCAGGGTAAATGTGGAAGACTACTCTTCTATAATAGTACGAAGTAATGTTTCGAATACTCACTATTCAACATCACGTTAAGTGACTGCAGACAGAGAAACCTTTCTGGATAGGAGACAGTGGAAGACGATCGTCGTCAGCAACCAAGGCTCGTAAATCACACCCCGGAAACTGGATATGGTCAAAGTAACGAGAATAGCAGGACGTTGCTAAGAGACTGCTGTATTGTTAACGGTTCTTAAAACGTGTGCAATTTTTTTCTGTTTTTACTGTCAAAGTAATGATAATATCAAGATATAGCTATGAAATTATTGTATTGTAATCAGTTATCAATACATCAGCAAAATTTCAAACAATTCGAACATCTGGAATTGGGTTAAAATTAAATTGCAAAATTTCACGACATTCAACCATCTTTCTTTTGTTACTGTCAAAGTAATGAGAATCGCAGGATATTGCTATGAAATTCTTGTATTGTCACCGGTTCTTAATATGTGTGCCAAATTTCAACCAGCTCGGACATCTGGAAGTGGGTCAAAATGGAGTTGTAAAATTCCGTTACATTCATACATACATACGTACATATATACATACATACATACATACAAGTCAAGCTAATATAAAGCGTGTAAAAAAAAGATCACGCGCAGTTTATTAATATCTCTGTAGTATGTGCTGCTATCTAGCGGTAATAAGTACACTTCTTATCGACGCCAGCGAAGCCTAGCAGCCTGACTCCGAACTATCGCATACCCGTGACCTTGATTATTCATAATTTTGCTATTTAATGGTTGAATATTGAAAAAATTCTTTCTTAGTTAATGATTTTACCAAAGCGGAGAACTTAATCTTTAAAATGATAACTCATTTCACGATTTTGTCAAAGTACAGGGCTAGTCAAAATTATTGCAGTGATTTCAGAAAATTACTACAGATTTATTATTTGACAATAACTTACAAGATTACACAGATATATAAACAAACTGTGAATGTTTTTTGGAGTGTCTACAGATGCTCAATATGTGCACCTTCAGTGAGTCTGCACACATCAAGTCTATAATCGAGTTCTTCCCATACCAGATGCAGCATGTCTCTGTCAATGAGAGCAAATGCATTCGTGATGCGAATCCGCAGGTCTGGTCTTTGTTAGGGGTTTCGTAAAAGACACAGTGTTCGTGCCACCAGTAGCAGTTGATCTGCCAGAACTGTGGGATTGCATCACCAATGCATTTGCTCTCATTGACAGAGAAATGCTGCATCGGGTATGGGAAGAACTCGATTATAGACTTGATGTGTGTAGAGTAGGGTTACCAGACGTTCCCGTTTGCCGGGGACAGTCCCCGGATTTAGCTCTCTGTCCCCGGACAGATTTCGTCCCCGCAATGTCCCCGGATTTTTGCTGTTGTCCTCAGAATTATTTTAATCAAGCGAGAGATCTTTAAAAGACCTGATTTGCTAATGCATTCGTTTAAAACAAGAGATATGAAGCGCACTTCTATCCTTGTACGTGGCTAGTAATAAAAGAAAATTACAAGGATACTGCGCCTTGGACACAACAGCTTTGGAAAATCAAGTCTCCTTGCTGTGTGAAACATGTCTGTCTGTGATCCTCATTTAAAATACAAAATATAAACAATATGTGGCTTTAAAGTTAACCCAGCCATTAATCATATAACTTATAAATGTACAACGCGTAATTAGGACAAATGGCGAAAGCGTCCCTGGATTTTGGTGAAAAAGTTGTGAAGCGTCCCCAGACTTGGAGGAAAAATTCTGGTAACCCTAGTGTAGAGTCACTATGGTCAAGGTGCACATATTCAGCATCTGTGGACACTAAAAAAAAAACTTTCACAGTTTGTTTATACATCTGTGTAATCTTGTAAGTATATGTCAAATAATAAATCTGTAGTAATTTTTTGAAATCACTGCAATCATTTAGACTGTATAAACAAAGAAAAATGGCAATTAAATACTGTGTACAACACCTATTTCATTTTCAAGCGCATAATATTTTTTACTACTGTCATAAAAATATATCAGGAATAGTACAGAACCAAGAGTTGACACCGAAGACACCACATTTAACTATTCCCCTGCTTTATATGAAGTATAATATTGCTACGTCTTACGGATCACAGCCTCAGTAGAAGCAGCTCCACGTTCTCAGTGGCATCTCCCTTCTGCAGATCTCCACGAAACAAGTGGGCGGAACAAATGCCGGGTATCGCAAGGCAAGGCACGGATTGCGAAGCGCAGTCCGACCAAACTGCCCCAAACGAGGTTTCTGCCCGGTGGACGAGCCTGCTATCGGCCGAAACAACAGTCTTGCTATTTGTACACCGTAGCCCCACAAGCTCGGCCTTCCTTCCTTTGTGGGGCGGACGTGACAGACATGGATACGAGAGGCCGGCGGCCGGCCCTTGGTATTCGATACACGAGAGCGCTGCCTCGTCTCGTCTCCTGCTCTCCCTTACCTCTAGTCCCAGTGGACCCCGGCCGAACTTCCAGAGGTCGTTCCACAGATTCCTTTCTTTGCTTCTTATTCCTAGTTATCGCACAAAGCCGGGATAATTTACTGCAAGCGTAGCATGCAGCAATTATAGTTTGGAAGTGTCAAAAATTAGATTAAAATGGTGGAAAATGTAAATAAAACATATAGGACTTTCTAATTTAGAAATTCCCAAAGTTTTTCTACCGCGCTAGCTTTTCATCAAAAGAAAAATTCTCATGCCTACCTTCCGTCAAAGGAAAAGTTACAATGCCCTCACCTTACCACAATTTTACTATGAAAAACGTAAAAAAGCATAAAAAGTAAGAAATTTTAAATTTTCTGCAATAGAAGTAACAAAGGAAAAATAAATCAGTGGGAAGGATGAGCTCGCATTTTCTTTTACAAGATTACTATTCCTGCTTGGATATTTTATTTCCAAAATTTGGTTTTGAAGTACTACGTTGAGTAAATACAGGGCTCTGCAGATATTTTTGGTTCAAAGTGTGGCAACTTTTCAGTACTAACAACGATGTCTAGAGAAATCATTTAGGTGAATGCCTAATCTCATAAATTACACATTTCACAAACAAAAAATACACAAAGTTACACGTTTGGCATATAGGTGGCAACACAAGACTGTCCTCCAATTGATTAGGTACGCCTGGCCCAAAAAGGGTCAGGAACTCCGTTCCTTCCCTCTCTCTTCATTCACACTGTTCATTTATGATGGCCAGTGTCCACGTGGTTGTTGGTGGCCGGATCGGAAAAAAGACTAAAAAAGAACTGAACACTATGTGGGGCACAAAGGCTGAGTTTGTACCAATTACTGTTATGTTTCAGAATTTCTGGACAGTAAACTATCAAAAATATGAAAATAAGAAATTATATCGATTATTATTAGTTTTCTGGCTGATACCTGGAGTGATTACGCAATAAAACTGGCACACACTAATATAATTCCAAGATAAAAGAGAGAAAGGAAATAAAAACGAAGATAATAATAATTAGTAGGCTACTAATATTTTTTCTTTATCTCCCTTTCTTACTTTAATCGTAACATCAAAATTAATTTTACCCTGGTTTCTGCTGAATGTAAACTTGTCATCATCCACTTTCTTAGTTAATAAATTCATCGATGTAATGTCAGACTTAAAGTATGGCCTTTTCCGATACCTGCGTAGAAGTATTTTTATCGGTTTTTATGGCTCGGTGAAATGACACAAGATGTAAGTCAATCTTTTGTTACATACATTAGTTGAAACGCCCGTTGAAAACGACGGGTATCACTTATGGTGATA